>JAZGTK010019188.1:0-11500 GCA_036877625.1 Ambastaia sidthimunki | reverse complement strand
ATGAGAACCACCATCTGTGATCTGGGGGTCTTGATCCAATGACACGCGAGTCTGTTCCAGCCACCCTTAATCTACTTCACCAGCCCGGCTCCATTTACATATGTCTCCCATTCATCAGAGCAGCACACAATGAGCACCCCTGTGGCGTGTATGAATGCGTGTGTGTGCAGAAGGGTCTGACCTGAGGAGATCAGGGTGCTGATGATGACAAGGAAACGGTCCTCTGGGATCTGAGCGTCTGTGAGGAGCAGGACTGTGGGAACGTTCTTTACCCCCGTTTTCATGTACAGTCTGGCCAGATCCGCCTGTAATATCCAGAATATTACACAGGAGACTGTCCCTCACACCCACATAGGAGAGCACTTCCAACTTCCAAAATCATGAACTAGTGGTTGGAACAAATTCTCCAAACACATAAAGCCATGGTGCTTAAGTTTCGAGTTTAAATCTATCCCACATTTTGTCCTGAGTCAAAGTGTGTAATTTTTTGTGTAAAAATACTTTCTCCCATCTTAATATGCACAGTTACAGACCAATATATGTAAACGCAGTGGGTTTGTGGTGCTATCCAAATATTACAGTGTTCGATTCCACCCCAACCAACACAGTAACACTGCCTCAACCAATTGCATGAGCTTCAGGAGGGACTGTCTGTTTGTCCAACCAATGAAGGAGAGGGAAAGTATTCAAAATCAATTACTGTTTATGACTGCTTACTAGCAGTGCAGAAATTGCACACTTGAGCTTTGCCAAGGAGAGAGAAAGCTGTAACATCTTCACTTTGAAACATGACTATTCAAATCCCTTCAAGAGGTCAAAAAATAAGACTGCACAAATACATATATATGCATAGAAACACAGGATGACACCAGAATGAAGCGTCACTTTGTGGTTATGTGTAGAGGGCATCAAACAGTCAGTGGTAAGTGTACAGAAATCAATGCAGCTCAGCCAGCTGGCTTTAGATTTACCACACACTGATGAATGAAATGATAGCAGCGGCCTCATCAATAGGGCATTGAAATATTTGCCTTGGTTCTTTAATAGGATCTGGCAATTACTCCCCATTGCATCCGGGCAGGACTAAATGAGATCGATGAAGCCGGACGGGGTATTGATCAGGAAAAGTGTTGTGTAAAAGAAAGCTTGATCTCTGGTAATGAATCATCGCCATTTTAGATTTATCTTCACCTAACAGCGGCGAAGGGTACAAGGATTTGGGCAGCTGATGTGGTTTACGACAGTTTGGCACAATACTGTTGTAGCATTTGTTGTAGTTTCTGCTCTTTGGGCTTCCTGAATTATCTATTCAATTTTTCATCATGTACTCCATTGATCCTATCATGCAGCAGGATTCTATCGGCATGAACGCTGAGCAAGAGGGTTACCTTTAGGTCCTGTATGCTGTAGCCCTTGCTAAGGGTGGGCTGGAACACATCCATGTTGGAAAGGTGGGCGGCAAGGCGGGTCAAGCTCTGTTTGCCACTGCCGCCCACACCTACAAGCAGGGCGTGGCCTCCTGGACAAGCCAGAATGCGACTGATCCGACACCTGCAGAATCCAGTCAAAAAAAAAAACAATATGTATACAGAATTCACAAAAGCACACGCTGTATATAGAGCACTCACACATGCTGCATGGCTTCCTGGAAGAGCACCAGGTTCATGGCAGAGTGGAGGTCATTGTAGCTGTCCAGAGCTTCATTGAGGACACAACTGAGCTGCTCCCATCCAGCTATAGGTCTGTAGGAAAGTTCTTCAGCTCTCTCTCTGCTGTGCATGTATATGAAAGGCTCCTGAAACACTGCTTCCTCCTGCAGTTCCTTCAAAAGATACACAGAAGGAAACTGATTCACTAATTCAGCAACTGAAACTGATTCGTATTGAATCAGGCAAATTACTGCAAAGTCTGGGTGAAGAGTGATATTAATGATCTTTTAATAGCTTCAGAGCGACGAGCAAGCAGGCTGAATTGTGTTTTTTTAGATGTTGAATTAGATGCCCGTAGGGATGTAAAATATGTATTGATGTATTGCTCTCCTACAATGAAGGGCCTATTTCCATTGTAAGATTTTCCTGTTAACAACAATGAACAGTTGTTGACATTTCACAATGTATATTATAAAGCCTTTTGTTTTCTGCTGATGTACCTCAGAGGTTTGTCGAACAATGTCTGTCTGCAGCCTATGAAACAGCTGCAGGTCGGCCGGTTCAGAAAAGCGGTCAGAATAAACCCTACTGGATTCATGGATCCAAAGGCGAAGCAGATCTTCTTCCTGTCTAACACAGCCAGGTCTGGAGAACAGAAGACCCTACATGCACATACACACAAACATCTGATGTAAACAAGCACAAACAGTAAATTACTGTTTCTAAATGTCAGCAGCTGCTGAGCACAGAGGGAGTGTTTACCTGAAACAGCTGAGACAGATCACACAGGTTGAAGAGGTTGTAGAACTTGTTGGAAGTGGGGAGGAAGTGATGGAGCACTTTATCATGGAGGGCTATGGCACATTGCACCACCACTGGTCCAGTCTTCACCACAGCTGGGCTGAACGACAGCTGCTGCAGGTGCAGGCTCAGGATAGAGCCAAAGATGCAGCTTAGGGTCTCACGGGTAGGTGTGCTGACTGCCAACACTGTGAAATGCCTCTGATAAAGAATAAAGTTAAGGTTTATAAGTGATCTCTATGAAACAGAGCAAAGCTTACCCATCATTTAACAATTTTCTATATTACATATATTCTATATTATTATGTCAGATTAGTCCAACACAATTTTACAATTTATTCTGTAATATGTAGGACATGTTTTTACAACTGTTTAAATTATTTATTATCAAAACAAATTATAATTTTGCCATGCAGCACTAAATGCCTACCATTATGTTTTCAGATAACTTATAAGACAAATGTTTTCAAATGAATTATAATGATTAAACAGAACATTGAGGTAATTAAAACATTAAGAAATAAGTTAATGTATTACATATAATAAAACATATAGTAATACCCGTGGCTACTTTCAATTAATTTAGGAATTAAACTTGAAACCAATTCTAGATTCAATTCCAAATGATGCACATCTTGCTAGAAATACAATAAAGAAGCTCCTACTGGGGAAATTGAAATACCTGCAGTCTGGGGTTTACTGTGAAACTCCCTGATGTTGGATTCATACAAGCAATATAATGAGTGTTGTGTATTTCTTTCATCGTTAACTTCTGACTGTCATACCTAGAAACAATACAGAATATGGAGTTATAATGCAATCTGGCAACTAATATTTCTCTTACCATATATAAGTAAAATTACGTAACCAGTGCTTGTAATCCAGGTGTTGGCGAATAAGAGCGTGTGGCTGAGAGGTTCCATAATCATCCACAGATGCCATGTTTATGTCATCAATGAAGTAGATGAGTCTTTTGTTTCCAGGAGGGGCATAACATCTACCAGCCTTCCTCTCCAGAGGTTTCTCCATCACATCTGATCATAACAGCCAAATAAAGACATCAGGGTGACCAAAACCACTTTAATACCTTGTAACCACTAGTTAATAATATTTGCTTTAAACCAGTGGATTGCAAACATTTTTAGTTGGCAGACCATATCTACAAAAAAAAACAACAATTGTACACCAACTAACATCCCAAATCTGGGAAAAACACCATTTACCTTAAACAATTATAGATTTTTTTAAAACCTTGCATTTTGAAATCCACCAGGTATCATTTTTACCAGATTGCTATTTTGTGCTAGTTATGACTGTCTTTTAGCAAATTACCCTGATTGAGTCTACTGTTCGCTAACTAACAATTTGGACCAATACTTGTTCAAAGTTGAACTGAGACAAACTTTATCACAAATTATTGTTGTGTGTTAATTAATTAGTTGGTAATTCAGTGGTGCTTTTTTACGATTATATTTATATTCTAAGTGGTCCACATTACAGCTTTATACAAATGTGAAATTCAGCATATGGACCACAAGGAGGTGCTGTTCTACACAGCTATATATAGAAATTGTACTTCGTTTAACTCACTCTTCAGCACAGATGCAGTTGTGTAGAAGTTAAGGGGCACATTTGCAGTTAGAAAACCTTCTGGTAGTGTCTCCAGAAGGTTCCTGACCACAGCAGACTTCCCTGTTCCCGCTCCACCAACCAGCATGAGAGGTTGGGATGTCTCCAGCAACATGCTCATAAAATACTGCAGTCTGACCGTCTCCACTGTAGGAACTAACACAGCCTGTAGCCAGAGTGAATTATACCATGACAAACACTTGCATTAGACCATTCAAACCATATATGAGATAAATCAATAAAACATGCAGTAAAAGCTTTGAGTTTGTGTGAAACTTGTGTAAACGCTATTAGTGACCTTTGATGAACTTTTACACATAGCTCTAGTTATTTCACACTTGACATGATACACCTGTAGGTCTGTTTTTTTTATTGTGACAACCCAATTGTCAACACTACGTCTATCTATGAATGTTAAAAATAGAGACAACAGAAACAACCACTCTCCATCTCACACACACACACACACACACACACACACACAAACACAGACACAGACACACAAACACACACACCTGATTACTCTGAATGGTAATCAGATCCAAAACTCCTCTGACTGCAGGTTCAGCTCATGTTGTTTTCTCTGTATCTGCTCACTGACCCACTCTAACGCACTAACTGCACTAAATTAGCATGCCATTATTCTGAAATTAAAGTGGCTTTATGAGAGTGAGGGTGAATTTTCTCAGGAAAGGAGAAATATATTGTTTGGTAAAGAGTATGTTCACAGCATGTCATTCTGTTTTGAATTAGACATTCAGCAAGTAGTTTAACTTCAAACTGGGACAGAGTTCATTGTGATTTTCTACAACTTCCTGAAATATATGATCCTGGCCTCACCTGTACAGGTGTTTCAGACTCCATCTCGAACGTGGGAATGCGGTCGGTCCACGGTAGGAAGCGTCTGGAATGAGGATCTAAGTAGTAGTCGAACACAGAACCCTGGGCAGGGAATTTTACAGTCTTCATTTCTGTGGTCCACCACTGACTGAACTCGGCCCGATAATCATGAAGCTGCGAGAAGAGAATGAGCAGGAAGATTCATATTTTATAGACTACAGACCTTCCTAAAATACTATTTACATAAATACATATTAATCCTAAAAAAATTAATTTAAAAACTTGCTTTTTAATATGTAGTAATGATACAGATATAATTTGTTGCTGTTAAAACAAATCCTCCATGTGAAAATCCAATTTTGGCTGCTCCCAAATATTCCACATTTTGTGCTACAAATGCTTATAGGGACATTATACAAAACATAATAAAAATACCTGATCCTGATATGTGGCTCCACCAAATGCCCACACACAGGCAAACACAAAATACATCTCATAGATTTCTCGTGGAGAGTCTGCTGGGATGTTTTCTGGGATTAACAGATAATCCAGCAATGAACACAGTGTCTAAAAGACAGAGACAGAGGCCCCTTTCACACAGTAATCCTGGTAATTTACCAACAAATTGCCAGAATGACTTTACTTGTAAATACACAAAAGGTGCCCTTCACACAAGCAATGGCGTTCCGTGTTTTTACTGGTAACATTCCATTCACACATTAATGCCGAATCATTATCCATACCAATATACTGGTAATCTCTGTGACATCATTATGTCAGACTTTTACGTTAGCTTGTTCTGTGAGTTTACTGGTAATCCTGTTCTGTATTCACACATAGCATGTTACAGGTAAATTACTTACCGGTAAACTTCCCTTACTGGTAAATTGCCAGAAACGATTTACCAATCATTTTTAAAAATGTAAATATGCATACATCAACAGTAATATGACAGTAATTTACCAGTAAAGACAGCATGTGTGAGTGGCTAGAGACATTAGTAAAGCATTTAAAATGTATATGACTGAGTGTATCAGTGTGGTTTACCTGAACCATGCTGTTCTCAGGAATAGGAGTGATTGTCTTAAAGGAGCTTCTCATTTTTTCAATGCATTGTGGGATGTATTTATCAAAGAGAATGGTCAGATGTGCTTTCTCTGTTTGTGATTTTCTTCTATCAATCCAGCTCGTAATACATCTAGACATTGATAAAAAATAGCTCTTCATGAATGGTACAAAAAGCCAAATCCATGACAAACAATTATACATAAACCACTATACAGTACCCTACAGCACACTACACATCATTATATATTACTATGCATGTTTAGAAGTCTTCTAACACATGCAGAGTTTAAATTCAGTGAATTCAGTGACGTTCTTACAGGTAGTAGTTCAGGTCTTGAGGACTGATGTGCAAAATGCCAGCGCGGGACACGGTCGCAGGCGTGGCATGTCTCAGGTGGCTGATCTCAAACAGCAGCCTCATCGAGGATGTGAGAGGAATGCGTTCATTATTGGCCAGAGTAAGAACCTGCACACACATTACCAATATTCATACTTATTTGCTTGCTACAATTAATGCATAATGGTGGATGTACTGGTGTTTTCATTGCACTTTGTTGTGTTTTGATGACTGATTTAATTTGGATAATTACATCACAGCTCTCTGGATTACCTGATGGCACTCAATTGTTTTTACATAGTGCCCCTTACAGTATATATATGACCGTTGTCCCCTGGCAACCAAACTCCTACGCTGTGCTAGCCTCAGGTATCTTGTTTCTTTGCAAGGTCTCATTTTTTCTCAGATACTAAAATTTATTTAAATTAAAATCAATATTCAATGGTCATGTATTTCTTTATTTGGTAAGTAGCCACGTAATAATCAGGAGAATGTATATATATTGTATATACATATAGTAACATAATGGAGTCAGTATATTATATAGAGTCAGTATATTATGTAATGTATATTATTAAAATTATGATTATTAAAATATTTTTGAAAAGTAATCAAATGAAAGTAATTACTATTACACTTTACAAAAACACAATTAAAATAAAATCCCATTTGCTAAATATGTACTCACTCTAAACTGAACTACATACAATCTGACAAAGTGGATGAGTTGAAATACGCCAACCAATCCAGCAATGGTGAGTTAATGCTTCAGGTATAATCAGCTCAATGTAAATGTCAATAAAAACATTGACAAACTGTATATTGAAACCTTGTTGTCATCCATAACAGTGTTGAGGGACTCAATCCACATGGGGTCAATGTCTCCATCCAGAACAATCCACTTCGGCCCCAGGTGAGAGTTACTGGCCTGATCCCGCATGAAATGTGACAATAAACCTGCCAAATAAAAAGATTTACCATTTTGAGATCTTAGCGGTGTAAATGAATCTCAGGTCTAAACAGTAAGTTATGTGCCATGAATTGGACAGGATCAGGTCAATGAAAGTTTAGTAAGTCTACAAAACGCAGGAGGCTGTACCATCTTTCCATTCCCTAGTGGCTGGATGGATGAATCCAAACAGCTCATCAGTGCTTATTGCTTTTGGGTTCAGATCATTCCAGACAGGCTTCCTTCCCATGTTGTAGTAGGTTTTGTGTAAGGTTCTTAAGATCTTAAAGGATGGACACATATGCACATATTACAGTATTAGATTACAAATGATTTAATCCAGATTGGACACTGTGGTGTGTAAACTGACCTGGCTTTTCCCTGTTCCAGCATTACCAACCACAAATACTGAGTGGTGAACAGATAGAAGTTCTTCAAGCTGAATCACCTTTTAAAATGTTAACAGATGTTAACAGAAAGATCTAAAACTAGACATAACTCAAGATTGTTAAACATAAACCAGAAGTTACAATGTACTGTACAGCGAATTTCTCACCTTGAGAATGAACGAGTCTTCGGGTTGGAGCTTCAACTCTAGACTCGTCTTTCGGATTTGTTGCTCAAACTCAGCATCAGTCCACCTTCCCACCTCCACACCAGGAAACAGATCTCCAATCAGGCCGAGGAACACAGGAACATCCTCAGAAACAATCTTTGGCATGTTGAAATCTCTCAATGCCCGAATCAACACCTACAGGATAAAAGTAACAGGAAGTCACAGTGTCAAAAAAATCTCATCCTGATAATAGTGATATAACCAGTGCATAGAATATTTTCCATCACTTGATCTTCTGGTCTAGTCCGATCTGCTCTTTTCAGAGCTCCAGCAACCATCAGCACAGGTTTGACAGCCCGCAAGCCCCAGTCATAGTGGTCCTACAGCAAAGAATAAATGTTGCTTATAAACAGATATGAACATAGGACAGTGGTTTTCCATCTTCAAGGGTTACTGTACCTGTTTAGATAACAGCTCCTTACAGAGTTTATAGAGAGTGATGAACTTTGTGCCCAGAACTTGAGCGTTCTGAAATCCTTCAGACATTAACATGATCTCACAGATCAGCTCCATGTCAGGAACCACCATAGCACATGGCCTAAAGAACATGTGATAAAGAACTTAATCTTTTTTCCATTACATAGGGCGTGACATCAGACACTACCTGACGGTATGCTAGTCTGTATGTATATATAGCACTGTATCTTAAAACACCTCCGATTATACCCTTGTCAATTTGATATGGTGAAACACTGCTTTATATGGAACCAGCTATACCTGAAAAGAGCTTTGAGGTTCTCTGGTAGCTCAGTTCTTCCAGCATATCCAGGGTTCATTGTGATGAAGATCCCGACAGAGGGTTTCAAGCTAATCTCTTCCTCTAGAAAGAGAAACCTGCAGACATAAAATGAGAAAATCATGTTAAACTTGTTAAACTAAACATGTTAAACTAAATTGTCATGTAAGACAATTTTTACCAACCATTGAATTGATCCATAAATAAAATGCTCTTCAGAACAAATTACCTCTTCCTCCTGTTACGAATGGCATCTTGTATGGTTTTCACCTGTACAGCTACCACAGAGAGAACTTCCACAGCAATCCGGTTAAACTCATCAAAGCAGCCCCAAGCTCCAGTTTGTGCCAGACCTTTGAAGATGTTCCCTATAGACTGAAAATAATAACTTTTTATTAAATGTTGAGTAAAACACCTGAACCAGTAGTGGTTATTGAGAATATCTTTTAACACAACGCCAGCCAAATGTGATAAACTTTCAAAGCGATAAGACATTGATTTTGTTCAATGAGGAGGTCAAAGTGATTCTATTCATTATGAGCTCAGCTGAACTGAGAATACAATAATTAGAATCCTATTCCGCCTGTGACTTTACCTTGTAGTCCATCTGCTCGGAGCAGTTGAACACATAGACCATGACCCCCAGAGCTCTTCCCAGGTCTTTAGTGGTCTCAGTCTTTCCTGTACCAGCTGGTCCAGCTGGGGCACCACTCATAGTCAAGTGCAGTGACTGAGTGAGTGTTATATAACACCTGCAACACCAGACCAAAAATTTACAATACAATATTAAAATAATATGCATAGTAAATAAAGTAAATAAGTAAATAAAACTAAAGATATTTACACTCATTTTCTATATTTATTTACATATGATTTACATAATTTAGCATTAACACTCAAAAAATAAAACCCACATTTTAATATACCAGTCTGTGAGAGATATAATGACCAGTTGAGGTGTGTTACCTATCTGACCAGTTGAGGTGTGTTACCTGTCTGGGGGGGGTGTAATAACCAGTCAAGGTGTGTTACCTGTCTGTGAGGGGTGTAATGACCAGTCGAGGTGTGTTACCTGTCTGTGAGGGGTGTAATGGCCAGTTGAGGTGTGTTACCTGTCTGTGAGAGGTGTAATGACCAGTCGAGGTGTGTTACCTGTCTGTGAGAGGTGTAATGACCAGTCGAGGTGTGTTACCTGTCTGTGAGGGGTGTAATGACCAGTCGAGGTGTGTTACCTGACTGTGAGGGGTGTAATGGCCAGTTAAGGTGTGTTACCTGTCTGTGAGAGGTGTAATGACCAGTAGCTTGTGTTACCTGTCTGTGAGAGGTGTAATGACCAGTCAAGGTGTGTTACCTGTCTGTGAGGGGTGTAATGACCAGTCGAGGTGTGTTACCTGTCTGTGAGGGGTGTAATGACCAGTAGAGGTGTGTTACCTGTCTGTGAGGGGTGTAATGACCAGTAGAGGTGTGTTACCTGTCTGTGAGAGGTGTAATGACCAGTAGCTTGTGTTACCTGTCTGTGAGGGGTGTAATGACCAGTAGCTTGTGTTACCTGTCTGACCAGTCGAGGTGTGTTACCTGTCTGTGAGGGGTGTAATGACCAGTCGAGGTGTGTTACCTGTCTGTGAGGGGTGTAATGACCAGTCGAGGTGTGTTACCCAGATATTCATAGGAATATCGAAACTGGGCATCACAAATGTTGATGAAGCAATGTCTCTGCTCCTCATTCCAACTGTGACGAAGCTGAGAAACCCACACAAATGCCTGAGAGCTGCTCGCCTGGACAAAGACAATGTTAAACATCTTAACACTACTCTGAAACTAAAGAAATCCCACTGTCTTAAAGAAGCAAACCAACAGTCTAAATGACTCAATTAGTTAATCAATTATTCCTTGTCAATTTAAATCCCATTAAAATAATGAATAAAACCCAAGAGTACTAAAGACTGTTAAGTGGTTTTAAACTAGGAAATGGAACACCCGATATTCAATGTTATTTATGAACTGCAGTAAACATGACCCAACCTTCTGAGCGATGAGTTTCGAGACCACGTCTCTGGCGTGAACGTCTATGGTGCACAGGGTCATGATCTTCTGCCTGTCCCCAGGACTCAGCTCTCCCAATAACATGTTTATCAAGGAGTTTAGTTGGGCAATCTGAAGGCAGATATTTCAGAGTTTATGAGGGCACAATGGCGGCCTGTGAGAGCATACAGTGAGCTTTGTGGCCCCTGCTTACAGTAATTATATCAATTTACGTGCCAGAGAGAAGTAGATGGTAATGACTATAGTGACAGGGTCTCAGGGTCATGTGTTCATCAAAGAAACCCCCCACTCCACTTTTATGAAGCAAGGTCATATATTCCAGTTCGGAGGCCAAATAAGCACAGAGCTCATTTATCAGTGTTGGGGGTATTGTGAGTGTGTGTGTGACTTTAAATGAGAGTGGTGGTTCAACAAGCACACGGGGGGAGGCGGTTAAAACGAGATATCGCAGATACCTGTCACAGACAGGCAAATGAGATGTAATCTTCCTGCCTGTATTTGGTGTAAAAGCAGCTTAGGTTGTAATGCATTTATCACCTCGTGCTGTCTAACGGTGACTCCAATCAGAGGCTTGAAAGAAAAAAAGCAAATTATTCAAACACCGGCCAAGGACGCGTTAACCTTCCCCACGTTTGATGACAGGGCCTGATGCTGCAGAGAGGATACGGACAGGCTCCACACAGAGCAGCACTATTTACTTCATCATACTTACAGTGGAGAAACAGGACTGTGTTTTCAAAGGCTTTATCGCTGCCTTGTTTCTATCTGTCAGTCTCGCTCCTCCCTGAAACTTAAAGGGGTTGTAGGGGAGGAAGTAGGTGGGCATGGTGCA
>JAZGTK010019187.1:0-11500 GCA_036877625.1 Ambastaia sidthimunki | reverse complement strand
TATAATCAGCAAAGCTGTCTAATCTGTATCAATGCTATATGTGTTCATTTGCATTAATTTACAGAAGTCTCTGTAAGATTTGATTGCTATGCAGTAGTATTTCAGTACATTTACAGAGTGGTATAAGTAATCAGCTGTCCACGTAGACAGCAGTCAGTAATGTAGCTTACTAGATTTTGGCATTTATGTCTACGCTACAATTTTTTGTGGAGTCATTTTGTACTCAGATCAAAGCTTATATCCACCGCAGTACTCATGCATTTGGACCAGCGCGCTCTAAATCTCGCATATATCAGCATGCCTTTCAGATTATAAAGCTGACGCTTGTGTTTTTAAACCCACAGCGCTGTGACACCACAAAAGCAGCCCATCTGCACATTAGATCTGCATTACAGATTTCACATGT
The DNA here is from genome assembly GCA_036877625.1 of Ambastaia sidthimunki. NCBI lineage: Eukaryota > Metazoa > Chordata > Actinopteri > Cypriniformes > Botiidae > Ambastaia > Ambastaia sidthimunki. Next base: position 11,094 of record JAZGTK010019187.1, on the reverse strand, counting down.
TCTCCTGCGTTCCTGTGGGGGTTGCGTCCGGCTCTTTGGACGGACGGCTGTAATCTCCAGTGAAAATATTTGGTCAGACGTGGCCAGTCAAAACAAAAAACTACATTTCTGATCTGACATGGTTGCAAACCAACTGGTACCCTCAATCCCCAACATTTGATAATAAATAAATCTCCAGTTCACGCTATGGTCTGGTTGGTTCCTTTTGACTTGTATGCAGCCATAACATTGAACAATGTCATCAAGCATAAACCACATGCTTCTGATCCAAACCCTCTATTTCTCATTTATTGCTGGCTTATATAACACTAAGCTGATCTTCTCAGGACAGGCTTGCTATTTAAGAAGGTACAGTGCTATCTTGCGCTGTCTTTGGTAAGTAAATTACGGGTTTAAGTGGCATGTTTAAACTTTAAAATGCAACCACATGTTGATCTGGGTGGAGGAGTGGGGTGGATTAGTTCATTATTCTCACAGATGTCTCAGAATTGTGATAAGTACAGGAAATGGAAACGTAGATATCTGGCTCTGATCAACAGTAAAGGTCTCCAATAATAACAACTTGCTGAAATTACACCCTTAGTTAATGTCACACAATACCTGTGTGATCCACAACGTACAACCTTTACGTTGCTGGTAAAGGACACCACACTCAATGCTATGTGAAGTATGTGCACTTTATACAGCACTCCTCATGTGAAATGCACAACAGACTAACTCATAATTGATGAGGGTTTTCTGTTAGCATGTGGGTTTCCTTCAGGTACTCCCCCAAAGCCCAATGATATGCAGATTGGTGAATTAGAGTAAAATTGTCACGCGTGTCAATGGCAATGTGTTGGAGTTTGAGCCCGGTGATGGACTGACCTTCTATCCAGGGTGTTTCCTGACATCATGCTAGCATCATGCAAAACTTAGCATCTAATGAAATATATTTAAATTTCATATTCCTTTTATATCACTGTGTTTGTTGCATTGCATTCTGGGATAGATTTCTCCATGATTTTGGTCAATACTTTTGAAAACCTTTCAGTGCTTTTTTAATAAGAAGCCGACAGTTTTGAAATAGAGATAGTATAATGTGTGTGTGTGTGTGTGTGTACTTCAGACATGCCTACACCATCTCAGCTTGGTCTGTCTACACTGAAACAGCTCATTAACAGCAGACATATCATCGTCTTAGGTCAGCTTTTCATCCCCTCAGCACCTAAACACACTGTCTGAGAGACATACAGATATGCCTTACCATACAAACACGCACCAAGTGACCGATAAACGTGACCCTGTCAGTGTCTTTGATTAGGATATGCTGTCCAGAGTCCCTCCCCTCAGATCTTCTGTCTGTCTGTCTCTGTTTTTGTTGAATGCTGCGCTTGAGATTCTTAAAGAGACAATATGGTACTTTCATCCACACTCACAAAGGCTGGTTATATTCTTCCTAACAAACATCAGTGCTGTTCCAACAAGCATTTACTGGCCTCCTCCCCTGACCCCCTGCAGAGGTCATTTTATAGCATCTAAGCACATGGGGTTCAGAAAGGTTAGGAAATAATCTGGAATGCAGGAGAAGTCTGTGCAATAAAACATCTTTGGTAGTTCATAACCGCACACAAGGCCAAACTTGAAAAGCTGTAAACGTACACCTATTAATGGCACGCTTCCAAAATGTCAAACAATCGTTGGTATCTGGCAATCGCTTTCAGCCCAACTAAACTTAAAAATGCCAAAATGTAAACAAAAATAAGATTTATGCATTTGTCTCAACAAGCCAAGAACAACTCGAAACCTCAGAAGGTTTGAAATGTTCTATGGTGCTAAAGAGTTCAATTCTTTGAAAACCATGACAGTACAGAGAATAACAGTGGGAGGATCTGTATAAAACTTTAACAAATAGACTTTAATGATGTTCAGCGTTGCCAAATAACAGATAACTGCCTCGTGTTCTGACAGATCACGCCTCTCTGAGACCGGAGAGTCTGGTTTTGTTCTTTTGAAAGCATACTTTATTATGCAACTGTACATCTTGTGCTTAAGATCAATTTTTTGATCAATCTCCACCTTCCTAATTTTAAATATGTAAAATATCGTTGTCTTTGTCTTTATCTGACAGGGTGAACGCCCAGTTGTGAGAGAGTAAATGTTGTACAGGGTATTGTTTGATCTTGAGCCTGGGTGTGGACACGAGCGTTCAGCGTGTGAACACAAGGTCTCCACTGGTCTTGTCTTTCATTATTCCTTAAATTAAAACGAAAACGTTTTCTGCAAAAGTTTTGTCGCTATCGCAGAATGAAATACTCCACCTTACCGCAAAGTTGTAGAGTTCTGTTTTTAATAGGGTTGGTATGAGTCACAAACATGGGGGCTGTAAATGTGGGAGAATAGTTATGCACAACCCTGACATTTCACTATTCCCCAATCAAATTTTTAAACACCAAGTTGTGGTCACCCTTGAACACTTCCTACTCCCTGACATTTCGATAATTGGTAATAAATTTCTACAAATCTGGGTCAGGACAAGTTGACAACCATAATTCTTTATCTTTGCTTTATTTATACGTAGTAATTTAGCTCTGTGTATTGGAGAGATATCGTCCTGTAAGTAAATCAATCAGCGTGGGGGTAAAATGCTTACAGAAGATAAAATGAAAACTGGTCGTGACTTTTTCCCACTGTGGAGGCTTTTCTCTGGGGGCGTTTAGCGTGTGCGAATCAACTTCATTGTATCTGGGGTATTTTTGAAGGGCTTAAGGGCAAAAGCTGCCACAGACATTCCAGTGAAATTATTGGAGCCCTAAACCCTTCATTTTCTCCATAAACTGGCCTGACTGACCTCAAAACAGCAGTAATTATTAAAACATAAAAGAGGGGAAAACCTGACTGAGTCAGTGTTAAAAAGTTACTGACTAAAAGTAGCAAAACTACCAATTTAACTACATTGTTGGGTAGTGTGACATTAGCTCAGCTGATGTCATAAGTGTAGTTTTCCTGGTAACAATGAACTTTGTCCAGTCATTAGACATAAAATTAATAAAACAGCTTAATCAAATGCGTCTTTCCAAACTATCCTCTTTTTTACATAGTATTGGTAGGTCTTCATCATTTTAGCAAAACTTACAGTTGTAAATGATCTGTTATGTACTTGCTCAATAACTGTTTTTTGTTCATTTTTAACTAAAAAGCTATGGGTTAAGCATAAGTACCTTCCCAACACTGCAGCGGATGGAGCGCTAAGGAAGACTATGAGATGAAGAAAATAAGGAAAAGAAGTGGTGAAATGAGATGAATTCGTATTCATCCTAAAAGCAAAAAAAAAAATAGTGGGTGGATCAGAAGTTGGCAGACGTTTTGGAGAGTAATATTTAAAGAGACCTGCAAAAGACAATCAACTCTTTCTGTTAGAACAGCCAGTTTTCTGAAACACAATGAGCCTGATGAGGTATTAAGAGAAACAGAGGAAAATACATAATGGGAGAAAAGATATATGACTTCTGTTCTGTGGTTGAGATGTGCTGATGACTTTTGATGACTGCAGGTTGTTTTAGGTTTTTAGGCCTTTACCAAAACCTTCATGCACAAAGCTCAAACTTATCCACTGTGCTTTTATCGTTTATTACTGCCTTTTAATATCACAGTGCAACCTCAGAGTTCTTAAGATGAACAGATTTAAATGGACCTAAATGAAAAGGCTCTATAAATGCAGGCATTATCCTAACTGTAATACTCATAATGAATCCCTATAAACACTAATCATGTAATCTGGCCCAATTTACAAACATTGATGGGTGTTAAATGGGTCTTACATGAGCAAATTCTAACCTGAGAACTGGAGGAAGTGTGTTTGGTTTAGCTCTGCCTCAGTCACAGTCATCCACTGCCTTTAATGAATCTGTTCAAGCTGCTTATTTGATCAGCTCATGGCTGTTTGTTTTCTTGTTCTACCAGATGGTGAACTATATTTCTACTTACAGACGCATTGACTGGCTCAGGAAATCCAACAATCATTAACTCAAATTATGAGTGCATAAGAACACCAGTGTTCAGAGTCTGTGTTTCCTTCTGAAGTGGTCGACGAGTTTATTTGGGAATAACATCATAATCAGCTAGCAGCTGTTAGCAGCACAAATGTTTTTGAGGTGAACATTGTGTAAGATTTACAAAGTCCCAGACTGGCCATCAGGAGCACCTGGATAACTCCCAGTGGCCTGGCGACTGATTTGGTCTGCTTCCAGCCAGGTGGTTCAAAATGCACAAACTGCAGACAGAGATGTTTTTTTCCCTGCAGAAACCAAAGACCCTGGACCCTTGCAATCTGACTCAAGACCATTCAAGACAAGATAATCATTAGCACAGAATGCTGGAATGTAAATAAATTATTCCCAATGATTGACATGAATAGTTGTGTTTAATATTCCTGGGGTGTTTGTATTCTCCTGGGTACGTAGTGTTTCGGGGAAAGCCCTTTACTGTCTTCTCATTTTAGTTTTAGAGTTGTTTATCTTATAGACACTTTATCGATTCCCAACCCACACATCAGCAACAGAGTGGTCCACACCCGCAGAGTTGCGTCCGAATGGCTTGTCAGGCATCTGGGATCCAGAAGTTCTATTAGTAAGAACTTCTTGAGAAGTGACTTGCTATCCGTGGGTGAGGGTGACTCATCACAGTGGCGCCATTGGGGGGGTTCTCACACTGTGAGGGACATTAAATTTGGTAAACTCCACCTCACTGGGAAAACAATTTTTATTGGAATATATAATACACAGCTGTGGTTTGATGAATACATGGAGAAAACTGGTTAAAAATGTTTTGCCCTGCCTTTCATTTTAAAAGGCAGTTTTGTAGCAGTGGCTCTTGTGAGGACCAAGGTTTGAGGTTAAACTTTACGCACTTGGCAAACACCTATCCAAAAGTGATTTTAAGGTATAGCCCATATTTTAACAGTTAATGTGTTTCCTGGGAATCAAACCCATAACTTTGTTGTTTCTAGCACTAGGCTTTACAAGCTGAGCTAGCTACAGGAACCTTACACTTACTTTCCTGCCACTGTACTCTATCCTGTCCCATTAAGGCAAAAAGTCCATAAATAAAAACGAAACAGGCTATTTCTGTATTTGTGCTTGAGTTAGACCTAAATTCTTGACAGTTTTGAATAAGTAGGTTATATTCTGTCAGCAAAACCATCAGGGTCCCAAACGACTGGAGAAATGAGGGGGTTAGAAAAAGCAAGCAATGAAAGGTGGTAGATGGATTTTGAGGCCCGTGACATGCTGTGGTTTCCACACTTACCTGAGTCATCTGGCTGAAATACAAGCACACACTCACTCTTCCTCACTGGCCTCCACTTAGTCTGTGTGTGTCCACACATCTGCATGTTGATATAAACCTTCAGCTGAGCTTTAGCTCCCCATGCTGCATTTATAATTACAGTTCAAAGGTCAAGGGTCAAAGGCTAATTGAAGGCTCCCCTGAAATGGCCCCACATGGCTCCCTGGAAATAAAAGAGATGGACAGAGAAATAGCAACAAAAAGCAGATTGAGGCAAATAGAGATAGAAAGAAATGGTGATTGAATGTTTGGAATTCCAGAAAAACACGAAGGTCGAGATCCTTGTTCTGTCTCGGTTGCCAAGCTGTCTGATGAATAGCGACCCCTCACTTAAGATCTGATTACACTGAGTTCACATTGGTGGGGATTTTTTGGATCTTTTTCTGAATTTTCCCTCTATTTTAAGGCACAATAAGTGAGTCTGTTGTGGCCACACGGATGAAGTGCTGCTCTGTTTCTTGTAAAAGGAATTCCCAGCCTCTTGAATGTTAAGCGGGTCGGGAAAACAAGAGAATCGGGGGGGCGAGAAAGGGTGTAATTGGTTGCGATGAAAAATGTGCGTCCTTGACCTTGTCTACGTTAAGAGATTGCAGATACTGTGAGCACTCACACAGTGTGTTTATGAGTGTGTATGAGTTGGGGGGGTGTGGGGGGGGTCTCAGGTTCCATTAGCAGCTGATAGAAGCAACTTTTAACTCTGATGTTTAGCAAAGAACAAAGGCTGGATGAATTTTTTCCTAACATTTTAATTATGATCATTTTGATCAATAAAATTATTTTAAAATACATATTTGGTTTGGGACACCTGCATGTCGTATTCTTTCTGTAGACTACACATCCAAAAATACACAGATAGCAACTGCCCAGCTAACAGTCAAAGTGGATTTTATTGTCATTTCAGCCACATACAAAGTACATAGTAAAACGAAACAACGTTTTTCCAGGACCAAGGTGCTACACAGAACAACACAGATCTAACTAAAATGGACAAATTTTACATAATTACATAAACAGGGAACATTCTCAGAAAAGTTCTCTCCAAGTAATCAAAAAATATTTTTGCAGTAATGTTAATAGTTAAACTTTCTTATATCAAAGCAATAACGTTAAAATAACATCTAAAAACATTCAAAATAACATTTTAGCATTTCTGTTACTTAATGGAAACGTTAGGGAAACATTCTTACAATCTGAAATTGTTAGCTGGGTGGACATAGAATATAGAATTTTTTTAATACATCAGACATAATCAATCTCGAATTACTTACTTTCAATCATTGTGCAGCCCTGAAACAACCAGGTCATACACACTGCAGGAACAGTCTGCTAAAGTCCCACCCCAACACGCACCCTAACACACCCCCTACACCCTGAGAGCTCTCTGCATACTCCCACACCCCCACAAAACAGCACAGACGCCAAGCAGATTAGCTTAGCTGATGGACAATAATAGCTCGACATCTGGGATACACTGTACGTGGGTGAAAAAAGCCCTGAATAAAAAAGAGGGAGTGAAAGATAAGTCAGAAAGGATCTATTAGGTGAATGAGTTTAAACACACAAGATTTGACATCAAAAAGAAGTGATGAGAACAACATTAGAATGGTGCAAACTAAACCACACCAATGACTGATGGGGTTGTTTTGGGTGGAGGTGTGAGAGGGTGGAACAGGGTGGTACACAGAATGAAAGAGAGAGAGAGAGATTTTAGCTCTGTTCCAAAACCAAGTCAGTTGTCTGACTCGATAAAAAATAATGCTCTTCAAGTGCACCTTCAAACTTTCTGCATCTTTTATTATGACATGTCACACATTTATGTCATTAATAAAATAACAGACCATCAGCAATTTTTTGTGTGTGTTCTATTTAATAGGCATATGAGAATACACCTGACTTGACACCTGGTACCCAGCCTAAATGATCGATGCATCTATGCAATGATCTAGGTGTCTAAAAAACATTTATGTTGCTGTTTTGCAAACTATGAAGTGTGAGTTTTTGGCGTTTAATCAGTTAACTGTAAGCTCTGTTGTAAATAACAAACTGATTTTATTGAAATGCAGCACTAAAATTGTAAACTTTCCATCATTTATGTGGACACGCCCCTTCCAACCTCAGAACTCCTGTCAACTTTCTTACTTGAAGGCAACATAATTTTGAGTCTCTGTGGTATTTGTGTGGTGCAGGTACCTTCTGTTCCTACATTTTGAATCCGTCACCCTTGAGCTTCTATCTGAGTATTAATAATGCCTTGGGTAGCACGCTAGATTTTGCAACAACATTTAAGGCTGGTTGTAGGGATGTGGTTTCATTGTCTTTTAAGCTAAACACATACATTTCTCTGACACTAGCATCTCTCCACTCAACACACCACAGTACTGCTGTTATGCAAAAACACTCGTGTGAAGCCTCTCGCAGTATAAAGCAGTCTGCTGGAGTGTGTGTAATGGGTTTCAGGTTCTGAATGAGAGGTAATGACAGGGTAAGTGTAATGATGAGTTGAGTCAAGGTACACAACAAAGAGATGGTCACACGCGATCAAAAAGAACATGCAATAACAGAAACGACAAATGAGACCTACAATAACTACAACCATTATAACACCTTGTAAACCCTAGACATGAAAGATTCTTTGAGATGTGAACAAAATAGTTTGACACGGACAGTAGAACTATTATATATAGTACAGATTTATATTTTGCAGCTATACCTGTGTTTATTTATAATCAACATTTCTCTCACATCATCTGCCATCTTGGATTTATTATTTTAATGAACGTGTCGCAATGCTTTCTGGGATTGCATTCTCTACAATGGATACTTGTGATGCTAGCTTAGAATTAAAACAAGATATGCTAAAAGGCAGAATAATTAAATTGTCTACCCATGATGCTTTAGTGTGCTGCCTTATTGAAGGTGCACCAGGCAATTTCGAACAAACTAAGAATTAAAATCAACACTCAAACCAGCGATTTTATGATTTATGCTAATGTCCATTCTGCATGCAAATATTGCGTTTGCACATAATCCTGGCTGTGTAAATAAGACAAAAAAACATATCAGATTAATCACCACCATACTCTCATGGCCAATCAGCAATAACAGAGGAATGCTACAGCTGTTAGTCGTTGACCATGTGGCATAGCGTGTTCGTTATTTTGAGGGCGGAGCAATGAAGAGAGGGATAGATTTGTTTGGGTGTCAGTTTCAAATATCAATGTTTCTTAGAAATCATTTACTGTACCTTTAAATTTTAAAACAGAGCGTATAGTGTCATATTTAATTATTGAATATGGAATGTGCTGTGACTGTTAGCCGATCCAAAAAGCTTAATCCAAAAGGTGCCAGAGCTCTGTAATTTTATTACAGGTGTGTTTTATACACTGTGGAGTCTACCAAGGAATTGTGATCAAAGAGGTTTGTTGGGATGAGACACAGTATCCAGGTGACCCACACTGATGCTTTGGAGTGATGAAGACAAATAGCTGATAGCTGATAGCTTGTGTTTTGGTAACTTTGTACAAAACATTAAAGAAACTGAGAGGACACTAAAGCTGCCTTGGATGTAAATCAAGACATTAGAGAATATAAATTACTTTACAGAATGACAATCAATAAAAAGAACTGTCACATACACACTACAGATGCCAAACAGCCAAACTTAGCATGCCTGGCATTAACTTTATAGGTTCAGAGGACCAGCCTGCCCTGACCCAGGTGGTGGAAATAAGAGGACAGGAACGGCCCTGCAGGGCCTTTGATCTCAGGGCTGGTGTTATTCTCTACCAGTTAAAACAGAGCACACACACATCAAACGCAGTGTTATATCAGCTCTGAGTCAATTTCACAGTCAGTTCTCTGTTGTGGTTTGGCACAGACTAAAAGGAAAAAGTAAGATAATTATGGTACAACAATGAATGGAGTTGTAAAGAAAACATTCCAGCTTTACCCATAAACATGCCAAAACCTTTTGACCTTTGACCTCTTACCCTTACTGTTTTTTAGTCCATGTTTAGATATTAGTATGCTTTCTGGTTATTATTTTATATTCTTATGAACACAAAGACACTTTCATCTTGTTTTGTTTCAACTCCAGCCAAAACTTTAGTCCTGAATTGTATTAAAAATGAAACCAATTCCATATTTTCACGAATTTTCTAAAATTCTTCCAATAAGGAAATAACGGTAAAAATAATGAAAACATTTACATTTCTCCATTGAATGTTCCGAAAAAATTTTGGGAGCTATTGTACATTTGTTAACGTGTCTTTTGTGTGTTTATTTGACAGCATTTTACCACTTTAGGCTTTTTCATGTGTACACTTGTTAAAAATTAACATTTATTCTTAAACCAAAAGTAAACTCTTTTTCACCTATTCAGTATCGGCTCAGGCTGTAGGATTGTTGTGGGAAACCCCTTTGTGAGCGAGTGATTTAACCACAGCAGAATGAAGATGTTCTCCAGCCTGTCTAATGGAAACTGGCGCTTGGCCCCTCTGGGCTGCCGGCTACCTGTTTTGGAAAAGGACTTCATGTGACTCACACACGCTAAGGCTATTTATCATTTCAGTGATCACAGCCTGTGTCTGTCATTAACACACACTTACAGCTTAAGTGAGGTAAAGAGCAGTGTTGTGTTTGGCGAGCAATCCTTCTGTTATTGTCTGAACACGGAACGGTGACCCTGTGATATTACTACATTTTCAGCAAATGAAAGACAAGGAACAGACATACAGTATGTCATTAAAGGAAATTTCCTGCCCGGACCCCATAAATATAAATGAACATTATAAAAATCCCAACGTCTCTCTCTGACTCTTCCACTCACGCATTTATGAAAACTCACAGCTCACAAACTTCTGCTGTCTCTTATTTTACCATCTGGAGCCTGAAAGCGGGAAGATTGTATAAAGATACTGAGGAAACGAGTCAGCGGCTAGGAGACAAAAAGCTTCCTTTTGACGGCTTGATAACAGTTGGACACAACCAGTAAAAGTAAAAGAGAGTGGAAATGACTTCAAAATGGTTCAAAACACAAGCTTTGAACACACGCGTTTGCTGATACACTGGGTTTGTAGCTATAGCTTCACTCTTAGATCAAATCTGTCCAAAGCTATTAAAACACTATCTGCTCTGTGAGATGCTGGCATCATGAGGTTAAGATGATATCTAACATCATTTCAGCTCAGAGGCAGACTGTGTTTCATGTACACACCTCACACATTACACTGTGATTGACTGTATCTTTGGGGCTTGGTTTCCTGTCTGATTGTTGATTCTTGTTTTAACATAACCTCAGCTGGTATTACTCTTGTTAATCTGTTACTGTGTAGTTTTGCAGTGTCTTTCTGAGAAGCTAGAACAGGAAAATAAACAGGAAAAACAGGAAAATAAAATCAAGGAAATTAGTTGTTCTTTTGTCCTCACAGGACGCAGTAACATCAGGCAGGTCTCAGGTGGGAGGTTTAGCCTGAACACACTCGGCCTCTCAGCTGCACATATAAACCTTCACCACAAAAGCAGCTGTGTGAAAGCTTTGACTCTAATGAGTTTGACTGGATAATGAGAGACCTGCTGTTACCAGCAGCTCTAAACATGCAGGAATTAATGGCAACGGTCATGCTAATCTCAACAGGCCACATTAAAAGTGAACAGTAGAACCAGAGAGTCCCAATGGCCTTTAAAAACAGGCAATCCTGAGAGACCTGAACATGCCTTGTGCCAGATGAGTGTGTGTGTGTGTGTGTGTGTGTGTGTGTGTGTGTGTGT
>JAZGTK010019186.1:0-11501 GCA_036877625.1 Ambastaia sidthimunki | reverse complement strand
CAGCCTAGTTCTGCTTTCTTCGTACAATGCTAATTTTACGCCCCCCATTTCTGCTGTACGAGCTATAAATACAGATTACGTGGGTTTCTAAATAACAGATATCATCAAACCACAAATGTGGCCAGATGGAGGGATCTGAGGTGAGATATATAAAGCAGGCTAGATATTTATAAAACCTCAGACTCAATTATTTAGGTTACAGAGCACTTTATCCCATTCAATCTTTCACCTTACTGCTGCCACTTCTGTCAAACGTGATTAATATTCCAATGTCCTCATGCAAATTTTCCCAAATTGGGTTGGTGTGATTGGTGCAGCAGTGGTAACGGGTGTCAGAGGAGGCCATTTAGTGAGATCATACATATGCATGAGCTAATTCATTTATCAGCTTGGCTGCAGCTCATTGCTGGGTCTGTTTGAAAATAAATATGCAAGGGTGTTTAATTTTTCTGAAAAACTAAAGAAGGTAAACTGGTTTTGCTGGTCATAGCTTGTTTGGGTTAGTCTAGCTTGTTTCACAGCCTAAGTTAACTGGTGTCAATTCTCACTTAAGTACCTTAAACCATTCTAAAACCAGCTCAGTTTAACCTGACTGAAAGACCAGCTTAACCAGCAAACCAACCAGCTTTTAAGGTGTTTTTTGAACATTTGAAAACCTTTTTGAAGTTGTGTGTGTATGTGTGTGTGCGTGGGTTGGTGTGTGCAGGTGTGCATGCATGTGTGTGCGTGTGTGGGAGAGAAAGAGAGACAGAGAGAGAGAGCGAGAGAGAGAGAGAAGGAGACCCTGAGGGAAAGAACTGAATCAAGGGCAGCGAGAAGGAATATTTGTGCAAATCAGATCCAGTCCCAGTGATGAAGGTCTGCAATGAAAGCCAATGCAGTACACACAGAAGTACTGATGATGGATCACAGCTGTCTTTCTCTGCAGCTTTTGTGTCTTTTCTAAGAGCACCTGACTGATGCATTGTGATTATCCAAACCATTGTAAGCTCATCTAGCAGAATCTCAGCGCTCACTAGCCATTTTGGTGGAACTAATACATTTTCTGCTATTTGGAATCCCTTTAGGAAATCTACAGTAATATGCACATGTCAAACACATTTCTATGTAAATATCCAGGCCAGGAAGTGGGCTGATTAATGGTTCTAACAGGTATACAGGTATTGCTGCATTCAAGCAGGTGATTGTAGCATGATAAGAAAACAAAAAATCACAAATGTGAGATGTCAGTTGTTTCTGCTAAGCAGCAATGACATTAAATTGCTTTATAAAGTTGCTGCTTCTCAGATGTTTCCCCTCAGTCCTCAGGTAATCTTTAATGTCTGAGATATAGAAAGATATCCAATATGTCTCAGACTGCACCCAGGTTCGCCAAGTTGCCAAAGTCTTGAGGTTTTAATATAAACTCAGTTTATAGCATTAAAGTATTCCAGACAAAAGCATTTTTTTTCAATTTTTACAAGAGAAGCAATATACAGTAGACAAATAAAGCATCTCTGAGTACAGCTGATATACAATGTTCATCATGCTTTGCTCAGATCTTCTGCTGATGCACATGTCTTGATCTACCACATCCCACAACCCACAATGCATTGAAGCATCTTGTCTTGTCCTACAAGTCTCTGAGACAGTATTTCATTGGCTGGGGTTATTATCTATCATACTATTGGACATCTACAGCAGTGCCTGTGATAGTCTGAGTGTTAATGCCAGGGTTACATTTAATTACAGGCTGCATTTCCCCACGCATGGCATTTTCCTCCCTGACGGAAAGAAAATTAATTGCATGAAGCTTAAAGCTCATTATGAGGTTTATCCTGCCCAAAGCCCTGCTTATCACCATCTATGATAATGAAGTATCCTGTAATCCCTAGAATGATTGATATGGAGAATTCATTATGCTTTGTGTAATGTCGTCATGTGAGGTGAGAACGGATCTGTTTGTAGACATAGACAATATTCAGAATGCGGAAACCAAGATCTGCATTGCTGATTTCATAAATCTTTTGTCAGCACCCGGGTTGAGTTGTTCTTTCATTTCCTTGTCATTTGCTCTTTGTGTGTATTTGCAGGCAGTAAATGTGCTCTGCATTTGATGTTTATTTTGAGGTCTGTATTAATGGTATTGGTTGGCCTTAAACACTGCGGCTCTGCACATTGAGATATAAATACATACAAATAATTTCTACAGAGGTTCCTGAATACCACTCAATCATTGATCTCAGAGTGAATAGGACGCCTGCATTAATGTGTGTGTGCTATGGTGCCATCAGAAGACGTATCTAGGTGAACATTTACTTAATACTTTCACGGGCAGACCCAAGTCTGCGTTGAAGCAAAAGAGTGATGGACAAATAGGGGGCCAGGTTTTTAAGAAATAAGAGAGAGATTCATTTAAGAGAGAGTGACTCCTACAAGTATTTATTAAATTTATGTTTAATTTTATACAAACTTTGGTGTCGTTGATATTTGTTTAAAATTTTCTTATGACAAATACAAGTTGATGTCAATCAGTTGTTGATATACAGGGATGTTACTTAAAATTAATACATTTATACAGTGTATATATTTGTGTTGTAGCTTCACAATGATTTGTTCAAAGAGCTTCTTCAGGCATTCTATTTAGTTTATTCACTTGTTTATAATTCTGCTTAAATAAAAAAACTATTTTGTTGGCTTTCTCCCTAGTTTATTTTATACAAGACCTTAGTGAGGCCTTAATGAGGCCATCCTCATCACAAGGTTTCTGGATCCCCCAACAGCCACCCACATACAGTAAGACTGAAGAATTAATATGACTACATTGTTGATTGTATTTTCCAACAGCTACCTGACTTGCTTTGTAAGCACCAACTTCTAAACCAAAGTTTTGCCCTTAAGGACAGACAAAACAACATGTTCTAAAATTCAACAGCCATTTCTAGAGGTCTCACATACCTTACTGAAGACTGAATGGTTTGCTTAAAAAGTGATGACAGAAATCATATTTTATATCTGCTGAAATCGATGAATTCCAGAACATCTGACCTTTGACCAATCTAATCTCTATCACCGTGCCATTATAACACCATTGATTTAACGTTTCTTAACGAGGTTCACCGCTCAGCCTGCTGGGATTAATGCTTGCTGATTGGATGTGACGGGTGCGCTGCGGTGGACTTTCAGGCTGACAGCTTTGGGTGCATGTGGACAGGTGGCTCCACTATCCCAGCGGGAGAAGAGCACTTTGGAAAACCTTTATCTGGAAACAGCTGCCGCTTCCCACTGCAACACAACCCCATCCCTGAGAACCTCCGGTGGCAGTGCAGATCAGGTTTTCCCCACAACAGCTCCAGTCCAAACCTGATACCCATGTGCTTTGTCCACTGCAGCTATGAGCTTTTAGCAAACAAGGTGGAAGGGTAAATTAGCTTTAGTCAAATGGTAAATGGAGGGGGGGTTTTCTTTCACTCCCTGGGAACAACAACTTGTACAAAGGTGTGCAAAGAGTCAAATGTTACTCAGCCACTTATGTGGTTATACCATCAGCCAACTATGGCAAAAAACAGCAGCAAATAAAGCCATTCAGCCCAGCTGGAGCGAGGAGAAAGAGAGGATGTTTGTGGAAACGTCAGTCATCTGAAATGGAGCGAAACAGATGATGGACAGCAAAGAGATTCAAGTGGGCTGGGAAATGTGTGTCTGAAGGAAACAGAAAATTAAACATGCAGAGATACAGCCATGTTCTGATGCTGGTTTAGTGCCATGTTAAAATAAAACTAATTGAGAAGAATTTGAGAATAAACTCATAGTATTTTCATGATAATCTCATAAAAAATTATTTGTTTTAAACTAAATTCAACAGGATTCAAAAATTAAAAAACAATACTTTTAAAATGACAGTAATAAAGTAGCATAACCCATGCAGCGTCCAAATACTACAAAAATAATGATGTGGTTAAGAGGCACCAAAAACAAGGATTTTTTTTTGTTGTTGAATCTTATCCTAAAGCACAGTTTAACTAAATCCTCCACTAACATTTCATTTATGAAGCTAATACCACGACAGGCAGGCTGTTATTATAATCACATTTTCACAAAGTATTGTGGTATAGGCATGTAAAGCAAACCAGTAGTAGTCATCTATTGCTTAGTCACACTGTCTCTTTACCAGAATAAACTATAAAGTGGTTCAGAGTTTATGCTGATAGAAAGACTTTAGGTGAATAGAAGTTAAATCTGAAAATCTGAAACTACATTAAACATGCAGCTTTGTAAGCATAGACTGTACATGTACATATACATGTATATACCTGTTTTAGAAAGCGGGCATTGCTGTGGGAACATGAAGAAGGAGACTAAAGGAATTGGGCAGTTGTGTTGGACTGGCAGAGCCCTGGAGAGTTTTCACTCAGCCTCGATTGCCAGACAAAGAGGATGAATGACTTATGACAGCAGCAGCAGAGGTAACAGGGCTTTCATCTGGAAAAGGTCCTCATTAGAGAGAGAGACGGGTACGAGAGCTCAGCTGCATTACCTCCACACACACACATACACATACACACACACTCTCAACCCTATTGCACACCAGCATACTCAGTTTCAATAATGGACTTTCCAAACAGATTTAAACTTTATCAGCCTTGAAAACATACACACACACATACATGTTAGGTTTCTATGCTTTGTGGAGACTTTCCATAGACATAATGACTTTTATACTGTTCAGACTGTATATTTTATCCCCTTACCCTCACCCTACCTCTAAACATAACCCTCAAAAACCTTTTTGCATTTTTTTCCAAAAAGAATAATTTAGAATTTTGAATATTCTGTTCAGTTGTGGGGACTGCCGGCAATGTATGTGTATGTGACTTTTACCATCATTGTGGGGACATTTGGTCCAAACCAGGGTGCATGTGTGTATGTGTTGGTGACTGAAGGTATTTTGAACACAAGCTATTTTGATAAAATCATCAATATAAAAACAATAATAAATAAAAGGATATTTTGTTAATTAATGTTAATTAAGAGTGAGACTTTGGCAGAAAATAACTATAGAAATGTAACAAACTAAAAGTTTGGTCCTGCGTTCTGTTTCTAGTGAGTTTCTTATGTAGGAAGTACCCCAAACCCCTCAAAATCAGACAGGAAGACACACTAGGACACACAAAGCTGGTTGTTGTTTTTTCAGCAGGCGAGGTAGCTAGCTTGCTGAATTTTGGAACAGAGCCTACAGCTGGCTCTCAGGGAATGGCTGCATATTAAAATCTGATGAATTTTTAAAAAGTGTTAACATGCAGGCATTCACACATTCACTTATAAAAGCATTCAAGCTTTCCCAAAGTCTGGACTCAGCTGTCTGTACAGAAATACTGACTGGACTCTGAGCTCAGGTGCTGCTGGAGGAGAGATGAAAGCATTGGGGGGAGAAAGGTTAGCTGCCGTCCTTCTCTAAGCCAAGGTAACAAAAGCAGCATTGTGAGCGTGTCAGGTGCATTGTGGCGGCCCTGTGAGGCTTTGACTGAAGCAAATTCAAACAATGGATTAAAGAACAGGAGAGAGGGGAGGGCAGAAGGGAAAAAAGCAGCAGGGGCCATTTTAAACAGGTTCTGACAACAGAATATTAGAAAATGCACCAAGCCTCAAAGAATGTTAGATTACCTGGAGGAGTGCCATAGATGAAATGAATCAAGTTTCACATGTAACCTCTCTATAAATGTTGCCGTTTATTTTGCAGCTGACAGCAGTGCTTGTTTATCTGTAATGCAAACAAATACTGTATGAATGTATGAACTTCCCACACAACTAGA
The DNA here is from genome assembly GCA_036877625.1 of Ambastaia sidthimunki. Lineage (NCBI taxonomy): Eukaryota > Metazoa > Chordata > Actinopteri > Cypriniformes > Botiidae > Ambastaia > Ambastaia sidthimunki. The sequence goes on along the minus strand of JAZGTK010019186.1, from coordinate 5,709 downwards.
TTCTAACATTGTCAGAGTAAAATGTGAGTGAACCTTACCCAGGTGACAATTTGTTGACACAATACTAGTGTGTTGCTAAGGTGTTGTGGGCAGTTGCTAACTGGGCCAGTAATGTTTTATTTATGTATCAACTTTGTCTCTTAGTTTCTCACAAAGTAACAATAGAAACAAATGACAATAATGTTGACATTAAGAATAGACAGCTAAGAAATGAATGTGTATAGCACATCTTAGATTATATGTTCATGGATAAAAATGACATGAAATGTTTTGTGTTAAAATCTCTGAAGGGTTTAATATTTAAGGTTAGGGGTGTGTTCAAATCTCTGACCCAGTATGAATAATAATAATAATAGTGATGCAAGCTTTAGCAAAAAAGGCCAGTTCATTTCACCAAGACACAACTGGGCCAGATCTGAGTTATTTTCAGGTGAAGTCTGCAAACAGGTCTGAACACAGCAGGCAGGATTATACTTCATTTTCTCAGTGAGCTGAAATTCACTTATGTGACTCGTGCTGCTTTCTGACATGTGAGGAGATCTTCATGTTGGTTTGAGGTTTGAGAGGAATTCATCACATTTGGTTGTGTAATTAGGTACAGTACATGAGCCTGACAACACACACACACACACACAGACGAGCAAAAATAAGGATGAATGATTATGTCGCTGTTATTCTGCAATACTCTTCCCTTGGCTGATTGCAGGTCTGTAATTTCTACCTCCCTGCCATAGTGAATATTAATAGCCTTCATTACATGGAATCTGATTTCATTGTAGTGCTGCAAAAGCTCGTAACATTTTAATTAACTTATTGAACATATGGCTGTGCTCTCAGTAGTGGTGGTGCAGGTATCACAGACCAGCTGTTCTTTAAAGAGACAAATAAAGTGACTGAAAGGGTAAAGATTGGCAGAAAGCTGAGTTTTTTATAGTACATCTGCAGTATAAACACGCTGCATAACAGCAGGCAAGATATCGGCTGTGTGGTCGTTAGGAATTTATGCACGAACGCAGAACAAAACCAATGTGCTTTACTCATGTATGAAAACCTCTGCTTTTAAAACAATCACACACCATCATGATAATGTTTGAATTAGGAACAAACACAGCAGAATAAATCAACCCACTCATGCAAGAACAGTGGCTCATTTTCATTGTTTTGTGAATAACGTGGCCGATCTGTGCAGCCTGTGTGCTGCATGCCATAATGAAAGGGTGTGTGTGTGTGTGTGTGTGTGTGTAATCGACCCACTTGCTTTATTGGCCTCATTCAACACATACCCAGACAGTTATGATTATTCAGTCAGGACCTTGGCTATGCAGAGAACAAACGCACACTGTTATAAAGGGCTATCTGTGAGCTAATATGCAATTTTACGTGTGAAATTATTTTAGATATGAGCAAAAAGGAACATCAGGGTTCTGTCAGTATAGATAATTTATTTACTTATTTATTTATGTTCCTTCCATTCAAAACTCTTTCTCTCTCTCTGTGTGTCTCTCCCTCTGAAAACAGACTCTTAACCAGTTTACTGCAGATAAATATTAAAACTGAATTAAAATTCAATAGCCAACCCAAAAATGTCATTATTTACTCTCCCACATATGGACAGAGAATTGTTAGTAATCTTTTTTCCATCTCCAAAACAGGACGAAAAGCACTATTCAATTATTATTAAACATATAACTTGAACCATATTTCTATTAGTCTTGTAACTATAAAAACATAATACCAGCCAAGGGGTTTGGAAAGACAGGGAGGTGTGTAAATAATGACTATTTTTTTGTCAACTGTACAAAGAGAATGAGGGATTTGTAAACATGTAGCTCATTGTTGCTTTTCTATACCCTAAGAGCTGCCTATTGTACACTCAGAATCTTTTCTTCCAGGGTGGTTTAGGTGATTGTTTACTGTTTACTTTGAGATGATAGCACAGCTCAGCATGAATGCAGATAACCACACAAGCTCAAAAGCATCTGCAAAAGTGTTTGGCAATTATTTAGTTCCTGAAAACAACAGAAGTCAAAGAGATGAATGCAAAATAACAACCTAACACGAATAACACCATCACCCAGCTGGAAAAATCCATTGCAAGACATCCTTAACTATTCTTTAATGGCTAATACTGATGTTTTACTAAACTAAGCTGTTGTGGTTGCACTAGCTTTAGTAGTAACATGCTAAAACCAGCATGGTGGAGCATTAAAACAGATCTTATAAATGTAGCCAGCAATTTATACAGCAATTACTGGCAATTTAAGATGATGACCATCTGAAGCAGGTTAGCTTTTTATTTTGGTGTTTGCTGTTTAAATACACTGTTTAATGTTTTAAACACATGAATTAATAAATCTGTTGATTTATAGTGTACACAAATAAGGGATAAATGCCAACATGTAGCTACTCTGCATAAATTCATAAATGCCAGAGAATGGCTGTCTTGGCTGGAGTCTTTAAGCATCTTGTGTGTGTGCAGATGTCCACGGACACTCATGTCTGCCTGCCTGAAAAATCAGAAAAGAGTTCAGGGATTCAGAAAAGATTCAAGGGAATACTGGCAGAGAATTGTGGAATGCCTGAACAATTTGCCCTAAACACAACATGGAAAAAAGAACCAATAGGACAGAATCATGTCAAACTGGTTTCCTGATCAGATTAGTGCATATGCCCCAGTATTGAAAGTAAACACTGTTAGTGTCTTCAAAATGCTATTCAAGGGCACAAACACACAGTAAAGGAAAAAGATTACTTTTCCCCCCAAATTGAGCCCATAATCATCCTCATGTTGGCAATCAATAATGTAACCAGCAGGGATTAGACTTAATCTGTACCGTCACGCAGATCGATACCAGAACAAGATGCATGCCTTGAAAGAGCTGAGAAGAAAAAGAGAGAAATAGCAATTGCTTATCAATGGATGAGCAGACTTCTTATTAATAGACCTAATCATTAAGTTTGAACTTTCACCTCTGGTGACCATTTTTTATGAGCCTGTTTACACCTGGTAGTAAAATTTTTAAATCGGCATCTCGTAAAATAGTTAGGTTTCCCATGTAATAAAGTTGGAATATATATATAAACAAGTATATTAACAGGTTGAAACAATAGGGTAAGTGTACCCATTAAGCCCATGCACTATTTAAGCCCACTTGCAACTTTGACCTCAAATATAAAAAAAGAAGGTCTTTGCTTGTGTTACTTATTATTTTATCAAATCCGACAACTTCTTACTAACATGTCAGTATTTGTTGAACACCAATTACATTTGTCATTGTTGAGTTAAGCCCACTCATATTCATGCAGCCTCAAGGGGGCTCACTTTAAGTCACCTCAAAACTTGGTGTTTTGGGACCTCTCAGAAAAAATCATCTCACAACTATTTTCAACCATTAATTTGCGAAGTACATCCATATTATGTAATTTGAGAGATTAATTTTAATTTAAATTTGTTTTTTGTGTGTTATAAAGTTGTTCTTAGTTAATTTGATCTATTTGGTTTCATTTAGAAAGATGAGTTTTGCTAGTTGGCATAGCGAGCTGATCACAAGGTCAAATCAGTAGTCATGATACACACAACGCGGCTGGAGTATTAAAAATATTAAGTGTATGAACTAAATGTTTTCTGATGCATTTCACATCAATATATCAATTAAAGCACAGTAAATGGTTTGGCATAATATGTAAATATAGCATAATATGTTCCAAACATAATAAAATGTATAAATCTTTTTTATTTTGGTGTGAATATATCTTTATTTCCTCAGAAATCACTGTAGAACCATTTAAGCCCAGTATGTAACATTTAAGCCCATTTAATGTATTTAAATAGGCAATTGATGAAACTATGATGTTTGGTACATTTTTGGTACATTGAAACCAATGAAAATTAGGCCTACTTGGTCATGTTTGTGGTGGTTCATTGTTACAAACCAAACATTAAATGCAAGTTCAAAAAACAAATTGTGCATAACATGAATAACACGTTACTGAATAAATGTTTTTACTACCTAAAAAAAATTATTATTTTTTATATTTGTGTCAATAATTGTGGTTGTGGGCTTATTTAGAACACACATGGGCTTAAATGGTACTTCGGTACTAATTAAGCCCATGCCAGACTTTTGACTTTATTTATAGAATTCTTTAATTTGTTTTTTAAAATATGCATAACTAAATGAATATACTTTCAAATGAGGGATTTATCTTTCATTTTAACAAATGATCATGTTTATAAACCATCTTATTATCTATGAAAAATACGTGAACTTAGATTTTGGTGGGCTTAATGGGTACACTTACCCTATTTGACAAAATATTTATCTGCAATATCACATAAGCTATTAAGATGTTTTCAAAGAATATGTCCTGAATTAATGTTGGTGTTCCTACCTTTTTGGTAAATAGTTGTTTGAATCATAAATGTGAGGCAAATGACTAGTAAAACCAGAAAACCAAAATCTCATAATTCACTCACAATGATCACAGGAGAAACATACAGTCACTATCAGGTGTGAACAGTGAATTATCAGGTGTCACCTGACACTTGTGTTCACTCAAGAGAGATGTTAATAGCAGGTGTCAACAGGGCGTCCATGAGCACAATGCTAGTGTTTATCTCAGCCACAGGAAATACTTCTCCGCATTCAATATACAAGCAAAGTGTGATGATTAAACTCGCACAACACACAGAAGAAGAGAAAGTGCAGATGGAGAAAACTAGCAGTTATAAAGTGCTTTAAGTTACATTAATCAGCTTGTGTTGACTGGGCTGCAATTAGAGCCAGACCCTCATATGGAAGTCGGGCTATGCATCAGGCTAATGCTAGCATTACACTTCAAGTGATGGGCAAAACAATATATCTCATTAAAAGTAAATGTTTCACTTGGTCAGCAACTGCTTATGCACTCATCAGTTTGTCAGCTCAAACCACTAAATCAGTTTGCAGCAATAGGCGCCATACTGGTGCCATAGATCATTCATGGCCTAATGTAATTCCCCGATCAGTGTGGGCAGCTTTCCTCCAGACAGGGGCTGAATTAGTGCCGTTTAATGGATGGATATTAATTCCTTTGAGTCACAACAAAATTAAGTAATAATGTGACCATTAATATTTCAGTTGCAACAGTTCACATTCTAAAATGAAGAAGCCCACCAAGATCTTCAATCATACTGATATGAGACATAGTGTAGCCATTGGGGAGAGAGAGAGAGAGAGAGAGAAAGAGAGAGAGAGGTACTATGAACTCATTACACAAATCTGCAACTCTTTAAATGATTCTGTCAACTCAAGGGTAAAAACTGAAAGCCAGAAACTCTGATGGGGCAGAAACCATCCCGATAAAAGTCTATTCTTCTCCATTTCTGGTTTGTACTGCATCATTTTGTCCTATAGAGAGCAGAGGCCCGTGGAGACTCCCAGTTGGATATACCGCTGCATAATTGATGATGACGATAAATCAAACAGTCATACCAAGGGAGAAACAAGGCTTTTGTAATTCCTCATCCTGTCCTATGATGTAATGTTGCAGTTTTATGAATGTAGTGCAGCAATGATGACTGTTCATTTCTGATGCATGATAAACCCTGCCAAAACAGAACTCCTGGTAACACCTGCAAACCCAACACTTCGCCATAACTTTTCCATTCAGCTTGGATCATCAATAATAACTCCTTCCAGAACAGCCAGGAACCCTGGAGTCATGTTT
>JAZGTK010019185.1:0-11501 GCA_036877625.1 Ambastaia sidthimunki | reverse complement strand
AATCCCATCACAGCTGCCATTTCATCGTCATCTTCAAAGTTAAGTTCCTCCTCTGCCTTTCGTTTTTTCTCCTTTTGCTTCTCTTTTCTGTAAGCTTTTGCTTTCTCCTCCTTAACAACAGAACAAACCAGAGCAACAAGCTGTTTCTTATACATTTACATATAAACACACCAAGACATTAAATGTGTAACATGGATTTTTGTTCAGACAAGCATAAGCTACAGAAAAACAGTGCTGGACATTACACATGAAAATGAAATTAAGACATTATATCCCATTAGCTATTGTACATATACCGACCTCCTCCCGCAACTCCTTCATCCGTTCCTCGAAATCATACTCCTTCTGCTTCTCCTCCAGCTTTTTCTTGTTTACCTCAAAGCGTTTTTTAACTTGGTCTAATGAGGAGCGCTCCACTCGCATGGACATTCCCAGGTTTCTCTGATCTGTACAATGGGAAAGAGGGAAAAGCATTTATATTATCCATAACTGTCATAAAGGAATAGGATAAAGTCCTCCAGTATTGTATAAAATGTCCAACAGTCGTACTTGAATAAACGTAAATATATTTACTAAATAGAAACAAGGAACCTTTCAATACCAAGCATTCCATGAGTATAACAGTACGTCAAGCGTAAATGACATCTCTGAGACACACAACTACCTACGAATTGTACTTAAATAAGCATTTGCAGCTACTTTATTTGCCATGTGCCGTATACAGTTGTAAGAGTAATAAAATTAGTTAGGTTGTAATTATTTTGTTTCAAAATGTACATGCAAATACAAGAAATGTACATCTGTATTCGATGTAGGGAGAAAAAGTCTAAAAATCTATTCTAAAAATATACTTCAATACTTACGTTTTTTGCCATTGATATGATCCAGAAAATTAATGGAATCTTTTACGACACAATCACAGACATTGCAGTAGTATCTAGTGAAAACAAAAGACAAATTTAAAGACAGAGAATATTATAACAGAATATGTTATAATAGCAGACGTATTGTAACAGAAAGCAAGACATATTGAAATATAAGCTGTCAGTAACAGTCTTCTTGATAATAATAGTGATTCATATTAATAACACTTAGACATTGTACAGTATATATACATTGTATTATGATACCAACCCTCCCATCTCAGCCTGTGGTGTTGTCTTTGTGATGACAATAGTTTTCCCCAGTTTTGACTCCAAATCCACTTTATAATCTCTGTGCCGGAGAAGCTCCCGCTTAACGGGCGGAACAAGCTTTCCTGGAGGACAGAATGGAGAAATACAAGGCATTAACAAAATCTATTATGTTTCCTTCCATAAAAATCACTTGCTTTAAATATTTGCTGAATTTTTGAAGTGTTTATTGGAATTAGCGAGTGTCTTGGTTTCTTTGACCTTCCTTTACAATCTTAAAATGACTCACCAAAAGAATAATAAATAAAATGTAAAAGGAACTATTCAAAGGTTTCAACATTTCAACAAAAGGCATTTGCTTACCATCTTTTTTCTCTCTCTCCTCCGTGATACGCTTCTGGGCCAGCTGTTCATATTCATCTTTGTCCCATTTGCGCCTAAAATCATTCTTAGACTACAAAGGAAAGAATTTGATCATAACCACGATATATAGGATTTACATTACTGATAGATATAAGGCCGCTCTACCTACATAATATGCACAAGATCGAACAGAATTAAACCAAAAATTATTATGTCTATAGCAAACCATGTCAAACAACGACATTAAATGCCCAATCGTTTCATTATTTGAATTTACCGTTGTTTTGTTAATGGACATGACAAAACAGAACCAGTTCCTGTAACAGCCTCGGCTAGCTTTGCTATTGTATCTAGCACTCGACACGCAATACAAAACGGGTGAATTATCAATTTCAAAATATTAAACTTATAACATTCCTTGTTCGTCAGTAATGTTCAAATAACACAGACTGATAAATTTCCAACTACAAACAAATAAACTTTCAAATTCCTTACCCCACTGCCCGACGCCATTTTGCTACCCGATGCCGCAAAATGATCTTGGCGGTCGTAAACGAGTGTCGTGGATCTTGGGTTTTAAAAAGGATCAATGTGCTGTGACTGAGCTAAAACGGTTAGCTGCTTACAAATTGCCCACTTTTGTCCATGATTAGTGGACAGGTTTTTAATTCAGATATTAACTGCAGACATATATTTTTTCCTCTTTCCCAAGATATACTGTAAGAGATTTTATTATAAAATGATACTACTAAAGGAAGAAGTCAATGTCTTTAAGTTGGTGTTTAAATATAAAGGTGCATAAATACAGATACGTACTGAGTTATTGAGCAATCGGGAATAAGAAGAAGTTGTATAAAAATTATTGTATAAAAATAAACTTGTTTTGTAGGTCACCATCAGGCCTGCAGTGGTGCCCTCACAGAATTAAACATTTTCATAATACCTAAGCTTCCTGTGTCTCCTAACTGTTTGGATATCTGCAGGTTTAAGGGATTCACCCTTCCACTCCCAAAAATACAGTAAAATCAGGCTCTGGTGTAGAGCTCTTCATACATGGGACCCACCTTCTGCTTCCCAGAAAGATATTGAGGGCCAAGACCCAGTTAATCCACTGCTGTAGCAAATTTATATCCACATTTGCTATAGACATTTTAACTTCCAATTTTACTCTCTTAGGCAAAACCTGCTTAAGAACAGGAATACAGAGTTGAGTGAAGGTCTGAGCACTTCCATAACTTTTCAACATATGGAGCTATCAACCCATGGTCCTTGGCTTTCTTCCAATACTTCACGAGTCAGTAAACCCAAATATTGAGTCAATGTCTATTTGTGGTAGATGTCAGGTCTAATTGGTGTTCTTCCTCCAGCTTGGTATGAAAAGCCTTTCTGGAGATTTACATAGTGCTTTGTCAAATGTGAATGACAACTTGGCAATCATAAATGGCAACTTTTTGTCCAGTATTGTTAGATGTTTAAGAAATATTACACTCAAATCACTAATGTCTCCTAGTTCAGTATGTTTTGCAATTGTGTAGCTTGGCATCAATGTATCCTCAATTTAAATGTTATTGTCATGCACATACTAGTTATTGGTACTTTGTCCTTCATTTGTTTAATCAAATTTCTCACCACATCCCCCTTTTGACCACATGTTCTGTTGAGATTTATTGTGGGTTCTTAAGGCTTCATTTTCTTTACATCACTGTTTTTCTAAACACAGACAAATAGAATTTATTCGACTTTATTAGACTTTATACTGATGTACTGATCTCTAATATGACTGGAAAACAAAGTTAATAAAGTGGGCTTGCTATAAATGAATCTGCTTTTTGTCTTTAATGACATCTCATTTGAACTGCACTACAGTTTGAAGAACTTAAAGGGATAGTTTAACCTAATATGAAAATTCTGCTCTTTATGACATTTTTGGGCCTTGAAAATGGTATTTGCGATGCTGTCTTTGGGGGTTTGATTTCATCAAAATATCTTAATTTGTGTTCTGAAGATAAACAAAGACAACATGAGGGTGAGTAATTAAAGACAGCATTTTCATATTAGGGTGAACTATCCCTTTAAAATGCAACACAATACAAAGACTATTTTTGATATTGCTTCTTTTAAGTGCTTCTTAGAAAAAATTTACTAATTTACTACTGCATTGTCAAATAATTGTCAAATAATTAAGAGATTCATGTGACAAGTTTAATGGCAATAAGCCTGTTTAACACCTGTGTTTGCTTGCCTTTTGAAAAGCCCTTATTAGAATGCACTACAATTCCCATGATCCTGAGTGTCGTATTATCTCGGGATCGGCTCAGTCCAAATATAGTCTGTATTGAGTACTGAATTGTTTACTTTTTCTTTTTATAATACTACCGTCCATTAAATATCAGACAACGTAAAATTGCTTAAAGACAATTATAAAATCAACCTGAGATAGCCCATATATGCCCTGAATGTTATTTACAAATTCCTCCATTGAAGGGGCGCACTTATTTCTCCCTAGTGGGCGACGTTGAGAAGGCAGCCTGTGTCGACCAAGCGTGCAATTGCAGACCAATCCTCAATTTTAACACGATCTTTTAAATATTTTTTAAAGGTCTTCGCTTATGATCCAACATTTATGTTTTTGTTAGCCAGCAGTGTGGGATTGTGTTTGTAGTGCCAGGCCATTGAGGCCATAGCGACGGCAAGCCGACCTGCTTTAGCTCGTTGTATCTAATCGACTGAATCTCTCGGTGTCGAGCAACATCTAAGGCCCGAGGGTTTGACGATTGCTCTCATCTGAATAACGGTAAGTCAATATCGTCGAAAATCATCATTACATCCTCGTTTAAATGTGGTATTTTTTCACGAAATGTTTAGTTTCGCTGCAGCCCGGCTCATTGTGCATGGCTTAACATCCTATATAGAAATCGGCTCATACGTTAGAATCGCATTTAATAAACGTGTAAACAAACCAACAGCACGTGGCAGGCAAGCAGTAATTTTGTTTTGCAAACTGGCGAATAGATTATTGTGGATGTAACAAACAGGAATTGTAAACCTTTATTCCTTTAACGGGCCTGTTTACTGCTCCGCGTTAACTATAGATCCCGGTCGACTGTTCCTCATTGGTTTGTCAGGCTGTTATTTTGAATCATTATGGAAACGAGTCCCTTTATATGTAATGGAAAATATTGAATAAGCGTTGTATGTTTCGGTAAATCGTATGCTAACTTCTGCAATAACGCAAAAGGCAAATGTAGAAGTACCGGTGCGCAGAATGAGCTGTAGATAGGGGCGATATGAGAACAGCTTTCCGCTGTCTAATGTTGATCATCAACACTTATTTATAGTCTCAATTCATTTGCTAACCTAAAAATCAATATACGCCTAATGTGTGTGCACACGCAGAATGGCTGAACTTGCATAGTGCCACATGTAAACCTAACACACAAGCTTTAGTATTGTAACCCGGTGGCCTACTCCGACCTTCAAGGCTTTTTATTGTATTTTTGTATCGATACGATCGTGGTGTATTTTGTTTTATCTCCGCAAACAATTTGAATGGAAGACGACCGAAGTGTTGTGTTACATGTCACGCTTAATGTGCTTATAATGGAGATGACAGCCAGGCTTATGTTTCCCCTCCCCCCTCCATCAGCCTCTACCGCGTTACCAAGGCAACGGCGGAACCGAACCCGAATTTACTCGTGACCACCCGTTATACGTCATCACTAGCGACGTTTTCTTCACTTTATGTATAATCATATAATCATTTACCAACGTGTTCGATTGGCCCGGTCTGCTATTTGCGATGCATATTTATTTATTTAATACGGTCATATGGCTGAATGTGTTTGTAATGCTTTGTGTGTCAGTAAGCACAGGCAGGGATAAATGTCTTTTGTAGGAGTTCCCAGGGTGGCATTAGGCCAGTGGAACAGCCGGTTCCCTGACTGTGCAGCTTTCCCAGACACCTGTCACAGAACGGTCCCTATTCATGTGTATGGTAATGGGAAACCAGTAACATACTGGGCCTGTGCCCTATGGAGTTACAGTTCTTAGCAGGAGTCTGAAAATGAAGGGTAATTAAAACAAGAAAAAAGTTCAATCTCCTTCTCTAATAAAACCCGTTATCTAATAATACTTCAAAAGGAGGATGATAAACTATTCAGCAATGTATTGGCCAAAACCAACAACCCAAAATAGAAAAGTGTTACTAAAAGATTTTGTAGTTGGTAAGAGTTTTAAATGTTCAATGTCATGGTTTATAGTAAGAGAAAGTATGTTTAGGTTCAGTCAAGATTGTTGTTTAACATAACATCCTGTAACAAATGCACTGTGTACATGTTTTATTTATGTTAGTGAAGTCCGACTTGATTGGATAATTCAGAAGGGACATGCACTCTAAACTTATTTTAAAATAAAAATATATATTTTAGTTTTTTTTATAAAAAATCAGAAGAACAGGATTAGATCAGGCATTTACCCATGTAATTTTGGAGATTTCTGTAAACATGTTTTTTCAAGTGTTGTTCTGATGGTACGTTTAGGACATGCTGTTCAGTTACCTGAAATTACAGTCCTGTTTCAGTGTGAAAGCGTGATGTCAGCAATTTGGATTAAGGGCTTATTAATCAAAGAGAATTTTATATGTGCTGTTGGCAATGCATAGTTAGTACCTGCTTTATACAGAGCTTTATAATTTGTATTATGAAACTAAATATTGTGCCGTTCTAAATGTGGTATTTAGTCTACCTGCATTTATTGATAGGGATACATAATGAGGAATTAAATTTCCCTTTGAGATAAAAAGAAACTACTGTTTAATACATTGCAATGTCTTTTGCTGATATTAATTTATGATGTGCCTCAGATAAGGACGTCATCATGGTTCCTGAGTGAGACGTGATTGGTGCTCTGGATGTTTGCTGGATACAACTGTGCTTCATTTTTATCTTGTGCACACCAGCCACTTTCCCCACCTTTCCTTCCTCCTCCAATTTGCCATGCCATGGTTTCGTTAAATGTTAAACAACAACGTTGTTCCAACATCAACAACCACTGGACAGCAAACTGGTAAAGCGTGTGTTTCAGAGTCTAAATACAATATGACTTGATTTAGTTGATGACTTAAGATGTGTAGTTTGTTTAATTCAACTGGTTTTGTATTGCAGTCTCTACTTCATCGTCAGAGCCCAGAAAACACCAGGCCCACAGATGGATTGATGCCTGGTAAGTATTTTAAAAACACAGTTTATCTGACATGAATATCTCTCTTGAGTCTAAAAGCAACTTTTCAATCACTGTCATAACTGAAAAATGTGGTATGAACCTGTATTGGCCTTTCAAGCTGTATTTAAACAACTGTTAGGTAAATTGTGCAAGAGTTTGAGTTTCAAGTTAAGGTCAGTCAGTTGCAATTTGTTGATTACCACAGAAAACTATTTGTCTTTCAGTTTTTTTTAAAGCAAGAATCACAGTTGCAATGGGATTTATGATAGCATTATAACCGGTCTATTCATACACATTAAAATACACACTCAAGTCACAAAACTATAGCCACAAGGCTTAAAGTTAATGTGTTAAGATGACTTTGGTGTGATTTGGGTGACATATGCGCATATGATGTAACTTCATTGTTTACAGTTTGCCATAATTTGAGTATGAGGAAAGAATTCATTGGGGGAAAGCACGGGGGTAACTCAACGAATGCTGTTTGTGTAAACTTTACCAGACACAGGTGCATGGCAACACCTTTGTTGATGTTCTGGTGACACCCACAGGAATTATGTTGGTGAAAAATCCATACACAACAATAATCCCAACGCAAATATAACAATTTAGACAAATGCACAGCTCAAATAATGTCACTTATTAATGTAAGTTCTATGGCTGCACGATATTGAAAGAAAAATGCAATAGCTTGCAAAATAATGCAAGTTATTAATTAATGTTTTAATAAAAAAATATAGCCAACATGTTTAATATTCTTTCTGGTTAAAGAAAGTATCACTACAACTTCTGAAGATGAACTGCAATGTTTTACTGTTACAGAAGCCTCCACATGCCAGTCTCAGCTCTCTGCATCAACCTAAAACATTTACTGAACGTTACTTTAAAGTATTAAAATCATTTAGTTATTGCAAGCCATTGTGATATGCAAAATCACGATACTTTAATTTAATGTGCAGCCCTAGTAAGTGCTTTTATAAACTTCAAAGCTTCAAATACAAAACATGTCTCCTGGCTGGGTGTTATGATTGTATGTACCATCATTACAGACTGTTTATTTTCATGTTTTGCTACATCGTGTATATTGCCATGGAGACATGGTTGTATCTCTCGTTCTCTTGTAACACTCGCTCTCTATTCATCTTCTTACAGAAAGCAGTTACTGGCAGCTCTGCCCTCCTTCCAAGCCCAGCCTGCAGGGGGTGCTCAGCTCCAGCTTCCCCCCCGGCCCTGTGCCCCTGGGACCTCCAGAAAGCCACCTGCCGGAGGGGGATGCCTTGAACCGCCCGCTTGCCCCTAGCACTTCTGTGACGGACCTGTCTTTTCCCGGGCCACCCCCACCCCCCCCGCCACCCCCTAAACGCCACTGTCGTTCACTGTCTGTACCAGAGGACCTTTCTCACTGCCGGTACACCTGGCGGCCGAGCGCATCCAAGGTCTGGACACCAGTGAACCGCCGATGCCACAGTGGAGGGGGCGCGGGGGGGCCGTGTCCGCTACGTGCCCCCAGCTCCTCTCTCAATTCCTCGCTGCACTCATCTTCCAGTCCCACCTTTTTCAGTTTGGCCCTTTCGCCGGATTCGCCATTGCCGTGGAATTTCCCTTGGGACCCGAGTGACGGCGCCGGAGGTGCAGCCTGTTGCTGCTTTTTCCCTTCGCCATCTTCTTGCTCCTCCTCTCCGTCTCCTCTCCATCCGCCGCCACCTCCTCAGCGTCGCTTCTCCCTCTCTCCCGTGCTCATCCGCGAGGCAGCCGCCCAGTTCCTGCCACCACCTCCGGTGCCCCCGCAAATCGCATCCCACCCTCCGGCAGTGCCTGCCTCACCCTCGTCCGCCTGCAGTACTCCATCTTCAGTGCGCCGTGCTCTTCCTCCTCAACTTCCACGGTGTCATTCCCAGCCCTGTGACCTGCTCCTGCTCAAACCTGGGCTGAAGCGGCGCAGAGACCCGGACAGACCATGTGCACGGCCTGTGCTAGACTTTGCCAAAATGACACAGGTAAAACATTGTGTTCCGGTTCCTTAATACTCTCAACTTTTAATTAATACGGGTGCAAGATGATACCATAGCCTGTATCTCTAGTATTATAGCATCTATAAACCCTATTAAAATATTAATATAGAATAGAACCTGGCACCTTTGTACTGGGAACAGTGATATAAATTATATCAAATTATAAGCTCAAATTATAAATCATAAACATACCACTATAATCCAGTACGGTAAAAAAGGCTATTTTGAACACTGATTTGTTATGTACATGCTCAATAACATTTTTAATTTTTAACCCAAAAAAATGGTGTGTATTGCTGCTTTAAAGTTATGGATATTTATTGTTTGATAAACATTTTCTTTTCAGACTCGAAGCATAGACCCCCTCAGTTATATGGAGCGAGGCAGACTGGCCTGCGGGGGGGACGTGTGTATGGGCCTTGAGCCTTTCTTTGGAGATTTCAGAGGCTCATGTTCACCAGCTGAAGGCCTGGGAAGGACGAGCATTGGGCCACTGAGCGAAAGCGATGAGGAGGAGGAGAGAGAGGAGGAAGACCCCGAGGAGCGGGACGGGGGCCAAACAAGCGTGTTTGAAAGGGATTGTACTGAACTAGATATCACCCTCATTGAGGAGAACTGAACGTTTATCTCCCTCCATCTTCACCGCCAGCATTCAGTTCTCTCTGTACCACCTGCTGCTTCACACCGGCAGGCCTCTCAGGAACCCTGCGGGCCCCTCTCGATAATGCCGACTACTATCATATGCAGACAGTCATGGATGCTGACCCATCAACATTGTACATTCCAGAATCAGTTACCGTGACATTCTAAGGAATGCAAATGTACTGGAGAAACCAGCATGGAGTTTTATGTGTATCGGATGAACTTTTAAATTCATACTCAAACTGACAATACGGAGACGGAGGCCGACAGGTCTCCAATCTCCAGCTTTATTGTTTTTGCATCTTTCCTCTCAAATTGTTTTGATAGCGAGAACAGACTTCCACGGATGATGGTTATAAATATCAGTGTTTTGTTCAGTTGATATCTAAAAAGGGCAGTATGACACAGCAGTATTTTACTCTGCAGGCCTTTATACTTCCTGACAAAGGTCCATCTGATTCAAACATAAGCCTTAAGATGCCTGTTTTTTTTCTTCCTCTTAATCAAAAAGATTCCTCAAGGAAATGAATTGTGTACTGTAGCCGTTGTTGTTTTTTCCTGCAGTCTCTCTTTATTTTGTTTTTTAATCTGTACAACGCATTCCTCTGAAATTCAAATGTGTATACATTTATTAATGCACTGTATTTGGGACATTTAGAATGAAACAAAATGAACGCAACCACTGTATTCTAAAGGCACATTGTTATACTGTATTGTACAGCGAGTATTTGTTCAAATAAGTTGTGTAAAGATGGTAGCTTGAAGGTTGGAGACAGGCTGTTTGTCATTTAGATTTTTTTTATTGTATGTGTGATAAAAGTTCAAACTTGGTTTATGTAAAAATAAAGTTTATTTGAAATTATTTTACAGACAGTGGAAATGTGAACCCAAACAAGTGTAAAACTGGAATCATTAGCAGTATGGCATCCAAATTGAAGAAAGACTGATCGATATGAAATAACACAACTACTTCCATTCTGTTGGACTGTTCTTTACAATTTCCAATAATAATTACAATTTCAAAATAAGGTTTAAAGAGAGTGTTGTATCTCCATTATTCATGGTTAATTTCTTCCCTTGCAGTTGTTTGTTTCATTCAGTGGCAATGTTACATATTAGAGTTACAACAGCATTAAAATAATGTAAATTTGCATTTATTACATTAGTACACAAATGCTGTTTCCTTTGAGAGGCTGGAAATCAATATTGGTATAATGATTAATGAATATTTGACAATATACAGTGTATGGGGGGCAGTTATGGTCTACTGGTTAGTGAGTCGGGCTTGTAATCAGTAGGTTGCGGGTTCAATTCCAACTGAAGTGCCCTTGAGCAAGCCACCTAACCCCTACATCACTGCAGTGAGAGCTGCACACTGCTCTGGGTGTGTGTGTGTTCATGACTTGCAGTGTGTGTTCACTCTTCACCAGTGATGGGTTAAATGCAGAGGTCACATTTCGGGTATAGGTTAAAAAATTCAGTGCATATACATCAGTATATGTTTCTATGGCAACATTTGTGTGCAGTTGGTTTGTGGATTTAAAACCGTGACAGGTTCATAAGTGACACTTGTGTTGTGTCAAAGTCACACAATTATGTATACAGATGTATAATCAAACCACTCAACATCTGGATGTGGGCTTTATGGAGCTTTATTTAGGGACATCAGGTCTGTCTCTGTGCAGAGAAACATCTGTTAAACAACACAATTCTGTGATGGTTACTGATATAATTTTTTTGGTTTTTATTTTTTAACTCGGAATGTTTATATTTTTCATGTGTTTTGTGTTTATATTGAGATATGAGAGATAGGAAAATCTTATGATTTCCAGTAGGAGGCATCAATGCAACACCTTGCCCCATTTCACTGAAAAACATATATTCTCATTTGAGAGGATTTAGACACCAATTTATTTGCATTGTGTAATTATTATTATTATACAAAGCCTAAAGATGACAGATATGCAGACTAAGAGATGAACAATACAAAACTGATTATGGGTTTTAGAAAAATAAGCTTCAAAACATGAAACCATTTACAGCAATATGAAATTACTTTTTACAAAAATAACTTTTTGACCAGATTGTTACAAAAGAGTCAGGATGTGGTTACAACGATGTGCAGAGTTTT
>JAZGTK010019184.1:0-11501 GCA_036877625.1 Ambastaia sidthimunki | reverse complement strand
AACAAGCAAACATGACTTTGAGCAAAAGGAAACAAGCAGCCAAACCAGTGGTTTTATCCAAACAAACAGCTGACATATCTGTAAGCATTTTGGTAATATAAATATTAAAATGCAAAGCAGTCTTTTCATTAAACTTAGATCAACAATTTCTGCTATTGCCAGTTTATTGGAGCTCTAAACCGGTTGCTGCGTGTTTTCACAGCTGCACGTTAGTATTCTGACAAGCTACAGGATATGAACCTGATCAGTCAAGCTTTGCAGGTGTTGACATAAAAACCTGTGTGAGAGATTAAACGTTCTTCCCTGAGGTAATTTACAGAGGTGATGGTGTACAAGTGGAGTTGCTTTGGAGTCTTTGGATTAGCTTCACCTACGTGTCTCTCTATGTTTGTCTGGCTTTCATGGTTTAAACTGATAAAACAGACAAACAATCGGTTTAGGAGCCGCTGGATCTTCAGGGTTAAGTATTAATGGTCTATACTTTGTTCTTCTATGGTTAAGGTACAAGGCTGTAGTCTCCTGGAGCAGAGTGCAGGGGGTGGGCATTCCCTTGTTTACTGCCATTGAAATCTTCTCCATCTGGGTCCTATCCATCATCCTGGCTGTGCCAGAGGCAGTGGTCTTCAACATGGTCACCTTCAATTACAACAACCAAACCTTTCGCACATGTATGCTGAAGCCTGAACCTGGCTTCATGAAGGTAAGCATTTTCCAGAAGGATGTAAGTTCTTTTCCCTACAGTGTGCTGCACGTAAACATTCAAATCCTTGACCAGTTTGCAATAAACAGTGGATCCTGTCTTGTTGAACTCAAACAGGATGCTAAGAAAGATTCTGCTGTGGTCTTTCACAAAATTCCCAAAACTATGATCCTGGAAAGATCAAGGACAAGACTAAACTTTTCAGATTTCTTTAGTTGCCCCATGAAGCCGATATCTGGTGACTCTTTTGCTTTGTTCAGCCTGAAGAAGTAAATTGATAGCAGACCATGAGTGTAATTACAAACTGATGAATCTCCCTCGAGCAGAGCCACATGTGTGGATGAGAAACACAGAGTTCCTTTTCATACGAGCCCTGCCATTAAACAATAGGCAATTCAGATACGATACAATTTAATACAATGCATATGCATCGACATTATTATCCAATCGTCTTTGAAGGCATGTCTTTGTGCGCCGTTTTACATGTGTAACAGTAAATAAATTATATGCAAGAAAATGACATTGAGATTATGATTGTTTCTCAATTGAGACTGAACTGAGGAGCCATTCTCATGGTTCATAGAGATTTTTGTAAGCCAGATTTAAAGCAGATTCAAAGATTGATCTAATGCATGAGTTTCATCTGCTCTCAGTTTTATGTAGATTCCAAGGACTGGTGGCTGTTTGGCTTTTACTTCTGCATGCCGCTGGCCTGCACAGCCTGTTTCTACACACTCATGACGTGTGAAATGCTTAATCGCAGAAACGGAAGCCTCCGGATCGCCCTCAGTGAACATCTCAAACAGGTACAAGAAAACTCCTACTGATCCTTGACTTCCAAGTCTTTCGATTTGGAACACAGTAACATTTTCTGAATTTAGACCTCAAGGTTTGTTTTATGAGCAATTATTAAAGATAATAATTTAAATATTTTAGCTTGATTGTGAATATTTTGCTTCTCTGTGAAATAACTGAGTTTAACTGAGTTAACAGTAAATTGCTTAAGCTGTGTATTATATAACCCTAAGTTTCTGCCTTGTTTACATTCTGCAGCGTCGTGAAGTGGCCAAAGTCGTCTTCTGTTTAGTATTGATCTTTGCCCTTTGCTGGTTCCCACTGCATCTAAGTAGACTCTTGAAGAAAATGGTTTATGTTCAAAATGATGAAAGACGTTGCGACCTACTCAAGTGAGTAAGCCTTTGCCATTTTTCTGTCCAGAGTGGTCTGATTTATTTTATACCACTTCTTTATACCTCTTGAGCATACAGCTCACACCATACAGTTCATTTATTCGTATGTGAAAGTTATAGTTTATAGCTGTAATGTTTATACCGTGAAGGAAGAACTAACTGAGTGTTCAAAATTTCAGCTTCCTGTTGATCATGGATTATTTCGGTATAAACCTGGCCACGGTTAACTCTTGCATCAATCCCATCATCCTCTACTTTGTCAGCAAAAAGTTCAAGAATTGCTTTAAGGTGAGTTTAAAGGTGCTTGTTTTCTAATTATTGTGCCATTTCAATGCAAACAGACTCACTGACAAAAGTGTTGATACTGAATGTGTTTCCTCACCATGAGTTCCCAAAATGTAAAAGTTAAATGGCTGCCATTGTATTAGCAAATGAAGGATTTACGTGAATTAATGAAGACAATGTCAAAGGGGATGTGGGTCATCCTACAAGTTCATGAGAGAAGCAATGCCTTGCCAATGTTCTCTATTATAGAGAGCAAAGTTTGCCAATTTTACCAATTCAAAAAGATATGATACAGCTGAACTTTTTAGTGTGTGTGTGTTAGATGGATGGATGGACAGACGTGTAAATAAAATCTTATTTGCCATGTTTCTTTGCTTTCTCTTTACTCTGTGCCTGTGTTAGTCCTGCCTGTGCTGCTGGTGTTATACCAAGAACCAGGTATCCAGCTCTGGTCCCATGAATGGCACCAGCGTACAGTGTAAAAACCATGAACCTGGCAACCTGAACACCGACAGAAGCCTCCGCAAAGATAGCGACTAAACACGGGATGTACAGCTTGCAACAGTCAGTCTACAGTCATGCTTTAAACGTGTTATATAAACAGACAAAGGCCAGTGTCAAATTTTGTGTCAAAAACTGAATTTGTATGCCAGAAACTAAGGGCCCTCTGTGCTTGCCGCAGTACGGGCTGGTTTTATATTTAGCCGCAATTTAGACAATGGACCTGATAAATTTAAAGTCCCCCTTAGACCCGGGGAGCTGTTCCCAACACGTCCAGACTGCTGTTTTTCAGTGTGAGAAATTGTGGGAGTTTAAAGCAACAGTAACCGGATGCAGCTGAACCTAACAGCAACAAACGAATCCTCATCAGGAACTCAAAGCGTCTTCCATACATAAATACTGTACTGTGAAAACACTTTGGATTGTCAATATCCGATGCCAAAGGAAGTTTCAGAAAGGAAGAATGAGGTGGTCTGGATCACCATGTTTTCTGTGTCCATTTTTCTTGTTATGAGCTTTGCCAAAGAAACTCCCAGCATGTCCTGTCCGTCCTTTAAATTCAGTGTCCGATTTGATGTCCGTCTGTTATTTTTAGCATGGACACAGATATGGAGGCTTGATGCAGAACAGAAACATTCAAGGCAGCCACTGCCTCAAACTTTATTTAGCTGTTTAGTGAATCGTGCTGTGCGCTGGACGTCACCTGTGTTTATATATGGGGAAGAAAGATAATTACCTGTCTTTGTGTTTTGTTACATTTTATGTATTTACGCATGAAAGGCATCTCGGATGTCTGAGGTGAAAATGAATCTGTAAGCTCAGAATAAATTAAAATGTGATTCACTGAACCTTGATGAATCACAACAAGAAAATGTTACAACAAGTCTAATTCACCAGAATAATTCACTAACTATCAGTTCCAGCAACAAGAAGACAAGTGGAATTTTGACCTTGTTGGAATTTAAGAGTAATTTCAAGGAAGGCATCCAGTTGCAACAAATGTTGGGTGTGTTCTGCTCAAAAAACCAAACAAAAAAGATATAAAGCAAAAGTGATTTCTGTGTTCTGAGCATAGGGGCGCGGGAAATGGAGCTTTTATATAATCAAAACAAAACCGCAGAAGAGATACAAACATAGCCTTGCTTTATTTTGACACTGTGAATTTTCTCATAAATGTTTTCAGAAATGTTGTTAACCTTGTATACATTATTCTTCCTAATATTTAATGGCTTCAGTATTTGTAAACATTTGTATTTTTAAATTGAACTATTTGTTATCTTATTACAGCAAAAATATATAATTGTTTTGGTGTAATTTGATATTGCTGATATGAATGAAATGATATACATATTCTGACAATATTTACATGGGTCCTGATAAATTGAAGTGTGTGTAGATTGACATTTGTGTGTGAGAGAAAAAAGAAAAGATCACATTTGTGTGGGACTATGACAATGTCACTTATGTATTCATCTTTATTACCACTATTGAGTGAGGAATGTTGCACATCTATAAACAAATATATTAAGATTTAAACCAATGATAATGCTATAACATCAAAACAGCTCTGCTTACTCTATATGAATGTATGAATGAATATATGAATTGCTGTCTTTAACTATGCATTATTTTACACATAATAGACAGTACTTTAAACATAACATTACTTTTCAAATAGCCTCAGTTCAGTTTTTTAGATAAGCTGCTAGTTATTTTTAAGAGTATTGTCTTATCTTAAAATGGTTTCAGTGTTCAGATAAAAGTGCCTCGTGACAGCTGTCTGTTTCTGGCTTGTCAAGACACTCCAGTATGGGAGTGATTTAAGATGCACTTTGACCCACCAGGCAACACGGCCCCTCAGGGTCATCTGTGTCAGGACAGAGGATGTGAACAGCACATCCAGTGAATATTAAATGTAAACTGCAGGATTTAAACCCAATCTGTTTGTAATGTCTGTTTAGACAGTGTTTATTTGGTCAGAAGTCTTCCATCAAGAAAAAACTTTTGTATGTGCTTGTGAGGTTTTTGTTTGCAACTGAAAGAGTATACATGATGAAAATATTGCTTCTGTACACATTT
Source organism: Ambastaia sidthimunki (assembly GCA_036877625.1). NCBI lineage: Eukaryota > Metazoa > Chordata > Actinopteri > Cypriniformes > Botiidae > Ambastaia > Ambastaia sidthimunki. The sequence continues at coordinate 6,746 of JAZGTK010019184.1, read as the reverse complement.
TTTATCAGAAAAGTCAATAAATGATTTGTTGTGTGTTTTATATTGTTTCTGTATTGTTAAATAGAACGTTCAGAGATTAATGCAGATTTATTTGTTTTAAAGGTTACAAGTGAGTATAATTATTTATAATGTTACTCATTTTGTAAAATATAAAGTCATTGCAATGTTCTAGACTGAATTTAAGCCTACCGTATGCACCAGCCTAAACAAGCCCGGTCTTTATTTTTTTTACCATTTAATTTTTTAATGATAGTCTTTATCACACTTCAACAAATTCAAATAAGAGAACAGAGACGAGTTTTAAATCCTAAAATGTTAATTAAACACTTTGTCTGAAATCCATTGATGGAAATATATGAAATATATAAAGCTCTGATTATTTCTCATGCTTTTTAAACTAAAACAGAGTTTATGTCTTCAGGGAGAGAAAGGAATGGGTTTAGGTCTGAGGAATTTGGTGGGAACCTCAAAGCTTGCCAGGGAAGAATCAAATGAAGCGAACAGCAGATTTAGTCATATTAAATCAAATTTTTGAATAAAACCACTTCATTTAAATGTTACCACATGCAGCACATATTTAGGTTATCAAAACATTTCACAGCATATCAACCAAACTATGTTTATTAAAGCTGAAGTTTATTTTAGAATTGAATATCACTGGCCTTGAAATATACAGATATCTATCTTGTGCTTCTCAAAAGTTTAGCTGTATTGAGTTTCATACATTCGTTATCTGAATGTATGAATAGAAATTTGCAAATCTGCATCATGTATTTTGAGGAAATACAGCATAAGTTTCTATGCAGGCACAGGTCTCCAAAGCCAAACCATACACTCCTGAAGTCTAGCTGTGCTCTGTCATGGCTTCTATCACTAACACAGCACTGATATTACACACCACCTCTGATATTTTACATAAACAAGGGAATATAGATGAAATATGGATACAATTGGTCTTGACTGTGAGATACTGCAGTTATCTTTAGGTCCAGGAGAGCATACTATTTTTGAACATGAGGTAACCTTGTCATGCAAGAGATTTAAAAAAAATCAAACAGGCCCAGGCATCCAAAAATATCTATTCTTTTCAAGTAGGCTTACGCACACTTAGCCCAATGTGTATTGCCGTCTGTATTAAATCCACACTTAACACCAGACCAGAACTCTGCCGGGGGTCACGTGAGACGTTTCCTAAAGACGTCACTGGGCGTTTGAACTTTAAATGTCTCCAATTTTCTCAAACACACCGCCTGTTTGTCTTTCCTGCCCCGACATGGCAAAGTCCCGCATGCCATTTTGCAGCGCTATCCCCTCCAAGCCTACGCATGAGTGTGGCAACAGCAATTTCTTATTTATAAAAGCCAAAAGGATCGATTCAATATTCATGAACAATCTGTCCCATCACAACGAGCCATTTTTGTAACTGGGGGGCAGTATGATGACAGCGCAACGACTTGAAGGAAAAGTTCTGCCTCGTATTCAACAGTGAGGTGCTTCATCCTGAACATTTTGTCCACGTCTTCCCCGTCCTCAAAATTTAACCGACCCCCGTTTTCTCCGATTTATTTATTTATTTATTTTATGACAGACAAATTGTATTGTTGTAGTTTGTTTCTTTCGTGCTAAAAAAACAGAAGACAAAAGCTCGTGCGATCTGCTTTCATCATGGAAAACTTCAGCTGTAGCTGATTTTCCATGTAAAAACACTAAACGCGTTTTCCACATTTGGTGGGTAATTGAAACAAGCCAGTAAAACTGGGCTGTTAATGCCCTTTGTGGTCCGCCCGATCTCACACGTCGAGATGAACTTTTCCTTATTGCATGCACATGTAAGGTTGTGCATGTTTATTTTAAATGTCTAACTGTGAAGTATCGCTTTGGTAGAGCTTTCAGACTTCTGCATTTACTAAACGACAACAAAAGTGTTTCAAGGTATGGTGCAGAATAAAGATGATGTCTGTACTCCCACCCCAATAACAGTTCATTGTATGGCACTTACTGAAATATGAAACATACTAAAATACTGAATAAGTTACTGAATAAAATAATGCTTTTGATGACCTTTTATAAAAGCAAAACTATTACAACAAGGACACCCAAAATAGATTGCAGGTCTTGAACGCCTTTAACAGAGATATAATCAAGATACTTGTGTTAAAATAAATAATACAGTTTTAATACAGTTAAAGACACTGATGCAGCCGCAGAAACACCTTGCAGAATATCAACTCCGTGTACATTATTGCTGTAGCATTGCTATCGTAAAATATCAAATCGTTCAAATATTAAACCATGAGTTCTTATCTTTCACATGATGCGTTGACTCTTAAGAATCAATATCCCTTATTGAAAATCTTATCTACAGACACACAAGGCCGAAACATAACAAGCATTTTTACAGTGTAAACAGATAGTAATAAAATAATAAATTGGTTTTAATTGGGGTTTGTATTTATTTTCAAAGTATTTTCTTTATGTTTACTCTATATTTCCTACCAAATACTGTACTAGATTTGTGCATTGTTTCTTTTTAGTGTCGAGTTCAAACATAACGCACTTTCGTGCTGGAACTACATTTATTGAAATTAGGTTAGAAAAAACACACTTTAATCACATTCCAGGAATCTTAATTAGAAACATTGACGACTGTTCTGTTGTTCATGAAAATAAACATAAACATAAACATGTGGTGCAATATTTCCCGTAGAAAGAGAAATAAACTTGACTTACAGACTTGGCGTGTTTTTGTCATACTTTTTTGACAATATACAGGAATGAATTTCAGGATAATCTGTTGCCATACACTGTCATCTAGTGGCGGTAGATTAAACCTTTAACCTTTGATATAGAATATTTTTGTATTATGAAGACGGTGTTCTTCAAATAAACACAGATGTCATTCTTGTTTATTTATTCATTAGGTTACCAATTCTATATATTTGTTTATAGTGTATGTTTCTATATGTTGTAAGAGATTTACCAGTCTTGTAAAACAGCAGCAACAACAACAATAATTAAACAGTTAAAACTATAACCATCATTACACTGCAAATGTGGCACAGCAACTATTTTTATATGTTTACACAGACTATTTAATGCGGTTTTATAATGCTTTACATAGAACCAACACAACAACTGGTCGTGCTGATACAAGCTCCATAAACCAGCTTGCATCTTGTTTCAGAGTAGCCTGCAACAAGTAGGTGTACAAGTTTTAAAATCTCAATAATATTTACTAAATAATATTTATTCTTTATTTAATTGTAACTCTAACAGCATGCGGTGCCTGTCTGTAGTGCCAGATACTTTTTTGAATGTAGGGATCATGTGACCAATTAACCTTTAACTTAAATTCCCATTAAATTAGGATGATGCTGATGATGATGATAAGTATTTTTAATAATAATTAATTGATTCATTAACATATGCGATAATTTGTAAACAGTGTTTATTCCCATTGCTCGCATTCCAACAAGGGGATTTGATGCCTTGCAAGTCATGCTGTGTCGCTGCTCCGGTCCAGATGGGGGCGCTAAATATCAAAATTTATTCTCCGTGGTTTAACAAAAACAGGAGACGAACCAAAACAGTGACGACAAGATCAACAGGAAGTTCCAACTAGCTTTGTTGAACAACTTTTCGGCTGTTTTTAAACTCTTTTAAGTTGTACGCGTTTAATGGCTTGGATTATAGGACCAGAGTAACGTTATCGTTGCACGTTGATGTTCGAGAGCTGTTGTTGAACGCTATGTGTCTGGGAACGGAAAGCATGAGGAGGTCACTGTTTGTGTACAGTGAATCAGCTGATCTTTTTACGCGTTAATCACACTCATGATTCATCTAGACCCGGATAGTGTTTATTCGTCTCATATGCACCTAAATACAGCAACAGCAGTAGTACTATTACCAGTAACTTAACGTTGTATCATCGGATTTTTGACCCAGCGAGGAAACTCGACTTGCCCTTTGTCATATCTCAGTTAAGTGTAATGTAAGTGTCCAGTGTCATTGGGAAAGATGCCGTGCACATGTGGGAACTGGAGGAGATGGATTCGACCTCTTGTGGTGGTGCTTTATATTCTGCTTCTTCTGGTTGTTCTTCCACTCTGTATATGGGAACTTCAAAAATCAGAGGTCAGATGTCATTTTTATAGACATACAACAATCAGTTGGCAGCCGATCGTCCGATATCTCCCCACATCATTTTATTTATTACTTTTCTCTTTGTCATTACACAGGTTGGTACTCACAATAAGGCGTGGTTCATTGCTGGGATATTTGTGTTTATGACTATACCCATCTCACTGTGGGGAATACTGCAGCATCTAGTACACTATACTCAACCCGAACTGCAAAAACCTATTATCAGGTATATTTATAAATAACAATTCTTCCCAATGATATTTAATGCCCTGTAATATAATGCTTCGTTCAGATTATCCCAGTCCATTCTCATTTTCCCACCCTGTTTATCTTCCTTAGAATATTATGGATGGTTCCAATATACAGCCTGGATAGTGTGAGTATTATGCGATAACCTTATTGTTACTCAAATATTTGGTATATGGTTGCTTTTACTTAAAAATGGGCTTCATGAACATTTGACAGTCAGTTAAAGGCAGACCTGATGGTTCAGTCTCAAGACTGATGATTACATTAGGAGTGTAGCTTGAAACAGTGGCTTCTTTGACCAAACTCATGCACCACTTATTTGATTCTCAGTAGCATGATGTGTTTTGTAACTCTATATTCTATATATAGAAGACTGTGATTTCATTTAAAAGTTCTATTGATCTCTTTGGTCCATTTAGTGGTGTTATATTATATTCTTTTGTTTTCACAGTGGATTGCACTTAAGTATCCCGGTATTGCCATTTATGTAGACACATGTAGAGAGTGCTATGAGGCCTACGTCATCTACAACTTTATGATCTTCCTACTCAACTATCTGGGAAACCAGTATCCCAGTCTGGTTCTGATGCTAGAGGTGCAGGAACAACAAAAACATCTTCCCCCTCTTTGTTGTTGCCCACCATGGCCCATGGGAGAGTAAGTTTAACAAATCATTTTTCCATAAACAAGGACATAGTAGTTATGTGGGATGAGGTAGGACTCTATGTGGGATTATGTGGGACTCTAGTGCATGAAGTTGTTTCAAACCTGGTGTTTTTGCATAGGCTGGATGAGGTATTCTATGTCTTTTATTTTGATTTTAATGTGAAGGCAAGGCTGTTAACGTTCACAGCAGTGTAAAGTTAAGGCATTTGTATTTAAGCTTTTGGTTTTGTGTTGAGAGAGTCCATTACACATCTACCATCCTCTCCTGTAGAGCCTTCTCTAAAGTACTGGATGGAAAAGAGGTTTTTGGCTGCCTTAAGCTGTGGCTGCTGACAGAAGCTGGTTTAAAATTTACAGTGGTAATGTGGGACATATGTTGATTCAAACCAGCGACGTTTTGAACTGGAAAAATATGTTTGTGTTTAAACAAACAGTGACGCTCTGTGTTATTTGCCTGTTAACTTAAAGGTAAAGTCTGTGACTTTTTAATGTGAAAATACATTATTCTATTCCAGCTTAATGCACAGACACAACTATGCACAACAGCAATTCATAGATGGCTGTAGGACATTTTTAAAATGTTGTTAAACAGCCCAGTTTAGTAACAGTGGCTCAACCAATGACATACATTTGGGGGCGGGCTTTCTGTTTGTCCAACCAATGGAATGCTGCTAAAGGTGCAGGGTGTGTCCATGTACACCAAGCTATCAACCTAACCCTGCTCTGTGGTATAGGCTACAGAGATTATGTGTAAAATATGTTAAATTGATCTCTCTTTACAGAGTGCTTTTGCTGAGATGTAAACTGGGAGTTCTGCAGTATACAGTTGTTAGACCTGTCACCACAGTCATTGCTTTGTAAGTGTCACTCAGAATATGCCTTTATCAAGTCTTTTCTTCTGTTCATCATGTTTTAATGAGTGAAGTTTAATCTCTTATAGATTCTTTATTTAACTGTCTTTTTGAATTGCATACAAAAGTATAAAGTCATGCATGTCTTGCTTAGTATCTATTAAATAAATGTAATAACATTAGGTATGTGTTGCTAATAGGATTTGTCAACTTTGTGGGGTCTATGATGAAGGCAACTTCAGTTCTAAAAACGCCTGGACATACCTGGTTATTTTCAATAATCTGTCTCAGCTTGTAAGTATCCCCCCCCACGAACATTAAATAAGACTGTCACATAACCTTGTATTATGAAAGCTTCTGTAACTCCCCCCAGCTGGGCAGTTTCAGCTGTGCAGTCCTTTTCAGCAGAAAACATTCAAACAGACAGCTCATCCAGACACTGTTCTGATTGGCTGAAACTGATTGATTATTTCATGTAACAGTAACACCCCATTTTTGCTTTCATTGTGCAGACAAATTGCTTATCGCTGGAATCTTGTGTTTATATAGGACATGTTTTTGGGTGAGCCGTCCCTTTAAGAAACATGAAGCAACAACAGACAGATTAGTTATTGTCTGTTCAGGTTAAATGATAACCTGGCATTGGCCTAATGGTGCTTTTATTTTTCTCTTCTCAGTTTGCCATGTACTGTCTTGTTCTGTTCTACAAGACACTCAGAGAAGAGCTGAGCCCTATCAAACCAGTGGGCAAATTCCTCTGTGTCAAGCTTGTGGTCTTTGTGTCATTCTGGTAAACTTCCCTGTTCTCTATACAAAAATAGATACACTATTAAAATG
>JAZGTK010019183.1:0-11503 GCA_036877625.1 Ambastaia sidthimunki | reverse complement strand
TCAGACAAATTATATTTTATCTTCTAAACCACATACAATCCTGTTATTATATTATTAAATGTAATATATGGGTTGGATGGTTTATGAGTGTGTTTTTTTTTACTAGTGAAGATCTTAAAGGTATTTACAGGATTACAAGATGCAATGCTGTTTCTTTAATCAGCTAATCCAAACAGACTGAATGTTCCTGTAGCTCAACTGGTAGAGCGTTGCGTTAGCAGCGCAAACGTTGTGGGTTCGATCCCAGGGAACACAAATGTAGACCTTGATTTTACTGTAGGTCACTTTGGATAAAAGCGTCTGCCAAATGAATAGATGTAAATGTAAGAGAGGGTATTGCCAGCTAACAGGGAATGTTCTTAGAATGTTGGCTGACGCCTGTATATCATATATATCAAACATTTTTGTAAGTATTTGTAAGTAATTAGTGGTATTTTAAAAAGTTACAGAATTAAAAAATGTTTGAATAACATTCTTATAATCAAGCGGTAGCATTATTGTAATGTCTAAAAAAACTTTTTAATGTTTCTAGAACTTAATAACATTTTTAAAATTTGTGTTACCTAATGTAAACGTTTAAATGTTGTTACCTAATGTAAATGGGAAACATTCTTACAACCTTTTACAGGTATAGTAATACCTCCTGTACACACACACACACTTTTACTGGTCATGGCGGCTCTAAGCCTTTTATGAGCTCTGTGTGCATGTGTGTGTATTTGTGTGTCACTGTATCGAGGGTGTTGGTAGCTTGGCTTGCTGCTCCTTACAGTCATTTTGTGGATCCTCCTCCAGACACCCTCATTCAATCTGTCCAGGTCCACCAGAATCTGTGTTTCTCCTCCAGAGGGCTCAGCACCCAGCTGTAGAAGTTTAATTACTTGTTAGTTCTGCTTCAACACCAGCAGGTTTTCATGTGGGCAGTTGAATCCAGCTTGCAACACTCTCGTCTGAATTAAAACAAAGCCAGTGGTCTTAATAACATGCATATAAAACAGAACAGTCCTGCAAGTGCGGTAGGGTGAGGTGGAGTAATGGAGCAGAGAGAGGGAGTTGAGAGTGTGTTAATGAGAGTGCTGAGACTGAGTTTTCCTCTGCGTGTGAAGAGGGGCTGCGTCCAGCCTGAGATCAGCACTGTGGAGCATTATGGGATTAATGACATTTATCACAAACTCCATTCATCCTGACACAGCAGCTGCATCAGAAATCACTTTAATGGAATCAAGAACTCCAGCAAACATCACATCTCCTCCTGTGATTAATGAGTCTGAATATCACCCAAAAAAGTGGCTCCAATATCACTACACTAGCAAAATTACACTTTTTATTTCATTTTTGCATTCATCACATTTGTTTGGCTTTTCTAACTCTGTATGTTGCAAGAAATTAATTCTATGTAATCACTTAATGTGTAGATACGTGGTAAGATGTTATGCATGCAGTAAGACTGTATATTTTAACATTGATTTACCCAAACAGCTATCCTGATCTAGTAATGAATAATATTTCTACAATATTGTATTAATAAGATTGCTATGAATGCTGTAAATACTGTTCATTGTTAGTTCATGATACCTAAAGGGCTAATTAATCTATTGAATTTTATTGTAGTGTTACTAAAACCTGTTAAGACATTTTTATATAAGTTGAATCTAATCTAATCTAATATAAAAGATTTTTCACCCCCTGCTGATCTGTGACACACTCCTCTTCCGCTTCTCCGCTCCTCCGCCAGCCACATTTTCCCTTTCACCCGGCTGCGGTGCCAGGCTGTACCTCCCTGATGCAGAGGGGAATTGAACGGAGAAGTCCAGTCTGATACCAGCCAAATCTCCTAATCCTGCCTGAATTAGTTGCTATGCAGTTGTATAACAGAGAAGTGTCTTTAAATAACTCAAACAATGTGCATTGCATTTTCTTTTCCTCTGTTACATTTTTTGGTCAAGGAGACAAGCAGGCGTAAAATTCATCCATATGGTTCTGTTTTGCTTTTCAGATAGATGTTTCTGTTTGATGAAGCCTGTGATTATGTCACAATTGATCTTATACTTCTGAAACTGTTACGAAAGCCTAGTTGAGCCTATTGTTTTCAGTTTGTGCATAAATGAAGAAATATAAGGTCATTGCAGACCCAAGCTTCTCACACAATAATTAGAAGCACATAGTTTTATCATTGCATTGTAACTTTGTGCTGTTTTTAGTAATGTTAAATTTTAGCTGATTTGTTCAGTTATGGTGTTTTTTTTACAGTGGGGTTTTATGTTGGTTTCTCTCTCTCTCTCTCTCTCTCTCTCTCTCTCCCCAGCTACATCTTCAGGCTGAGCTGTACGCGGTTAGGCCAGTGGGCCATCGGTTACGTCACCAGCGACGGCAACATCCTCCAGACCATTCCTCATAACAAGCCGCTGTTTCAGGCTCTCATTGACGGATGCAGAGAAGGCTTGTGAGTTTTGCTTCTGACTTGCTTCTGAATGTTAGAGCTGTGACCTAGTGGTTCATGCATGAGCTCTGACAAGCTGAGCCGTGGTGGCTATGCAGATATTGTGGGTTCAAATCTGGTTTGCATCTCTTCCTGATCTTGGCCGCTTGAGCTTCTCATTTTCTGCCTGCCATCTGTTTCTGTCTTCCTGTTGATAAAGATGTTAAAAAGATCAAGAAAACCATTGCAGCATGTTTTAATAATAGCCAACTGCATTCGATTGAGCGCTGAAAGAGAGGAGCCCCGGGCCCCCATTTTCAGCATCCCTGTGTCGAAATCAGGTTCTTTCATTTCATTTTCCTTATCCTAGAATCAACTTCCATTGTTAGGCAAAAGTCTTCTCTGAAGCAACCTGCCAGCGCAGTATGTTCAGCTAAACTGTCAGCCTCAAACATGCACATATTTCCGCACTGTCACTTTTTATGTTGCCGGGTGTCTTACTGTCTGATCTGAGGCATCATTTGCAGATTTTACTGCATGTATCTGTCAGTGTTGCTGTGTCAGCTGCAGAACAACCTCACATGGCTTACCGACTCATCAGTGCCACATGCCAATCTCACACCATCTCAGCTGTACCACATAGTTTACATTATGAATCTGATAAGCAGGTCAAAACAGATTCTGTTGAAGAAATTTCAGAAGAATTTGGCAGAAAAGGAGCACAGTGACATAGTTGCAAAACGTGGTGGAATCACTTTTTGAAAGCTAAGGCGATATCTTAAGTTTTTAGTGTAGTGGTGCGATTTTGGACCTAATACTGACCTAACATGTGGCCATGCATTTTCATTGGCTGGGAAAAACAGCTGAGTTTGGAATTATAAGTTTCAAGCAAACAATCTACAAAAGGTGTGATTTATTTAGACTGATCAAATGTTTTTTCAAAATTATATTAAATAATGCAACAATTATTCTTATACAATAATAATTTTAAACGGTACAAACAATTTGCATAAATTGCCTTTTGCATCCACTCGGTCACACAATTTAGAGTTGACACGTAAAATGGACGTAATGCTTGTTAGTTGATGTGTCTGTCCCTGTCTCTCTCTGTACATGTCATTACCTCAGTGAGGAGGGTTGACCCCTTTAAATGCAGTTTGACTGACGCTCTTTCAGGCTTTGGCTGTGATTGGCCGGGCCATGGAGTTGGCCCACTTTCACAGCACAGCTAATAGAGATGCCACACAAGCAATTACGTGTTAGCTTGACTGTCTCTTTTCTTAGCGGATAAGATACGTTAAACTGTGTGTGCTGTGACTCAACCTTGTTGTCTTTTGCTTCCGTTGTAGCTACCTGTTTCCTGATGGCCGCAGTTATAACCCAGATCTCACAGGCTTGTGTGAACCCACCCCACATGACCATATTAAGGTCACCCTGGTTAGTGAACGAGTGTATATATTATTAAATAGCTCCCTGAAATGCTTGATTTTTATTGGTCCATCACAGCATTCTGTCAACATGTTCTTTTTTGCCTCTTTTATATCTTTAACTTTCTGTTTTCTGTCTTCTCAGGAGCAGTACGAGTTGTACTGCGAAATGGGCTCTACGTTTCAGCTATGTAAGATCTGTGCCGAAAACGACAAAGATGTAAAGATCGAACCATGCGGTCACCTCATGTGCACTTCCTGTTTGACATCGTGGCAGGTGTGTATAAACAAGAGATCACTAATTAGCCAGTGGAGGTCCAGATGCAGACCCATCATTGGTTCTTACTGGACCATATATCCATGCAGCTGCGCCCATGCGTGAAATTTGAATGCGCTGAGATGAAATCTTAGCATCCCAAGCAAACGCTTTAGTGATGGCCAGTGCTCAGCTAATGGATCTAGTTAAAGATGCTTTAATTGCGTCCCATGATCTGAATACTAATCATAATCATGTCTGCATCACAAATGTAACTGCCACTACAACAGACAGGTGAAGGAAAAGCAGGCAGAGAGAGATGTTTGTGTGTAGTTGATGCTTGTGTATGTGTGTGTGTGTGTGTGTGTGTAAATTTCTGGACTGTTTGTACTGCCAAAAGTGTTCTGATCTTGGGTGTCATTGCATCTGAACTTCTTTAAAAGACTGGGTCACGATACAGACAGCTCAACTCTAATCCACAGCAGATGTATGTGTTGGTGTGGCATTATTCTTTATAAATAAAACTTGAGTTAAGAGGAAATGGCACCATTGTGGGGTGTTCTGCTGGGAACAGCATTTTTTACACCTGCTCAGCTTGAATCTGTCCCTTTCTGAGAAGCTGAGCGGTGGTACTAAGGTCACCTCAGATCTGTGCTTAATGACCTTGAACCTAGCCTCAGCTTCATATGTCATGCCCACGGGCCGTTCGCTGAACGCCTGATGCACAAAAATCGGAAAGGCCCACAAAATTGGAAACACTAGGAGTTTCAAAGTCATCATCTGACAGTGTTTTCACTTAAGCTAAGTCTTCACAACACAGATATGAAAAAACATCTAAAGACAGCTGTTGAATTGTAGCTCACCGAACCCTCAGCTGGTCCTCACAGGTCTTGATAACATTCTGTCTGCCTGGCTATCACAAGCTCATACTTTGGGAGGAGACAAAATATCAGTGCTTTAGCAAGAATCCATGAGGCTGTTGCTCTCGATTGTTGTTTTTCTTTCAAACAGCCAGAGTGGCCTCCCTTTTTAACCCGTGACCGGCCTATAAAAAGAGACCTGACTGTTAAATAAACCATGAAATGTACTATACAGGTTTAGAGCCCAGAAAAATGTTGCCTCACCCTCCAGCTGGCAGAGGCATTAATATTCATTGCTGTTTTTCTGGTGGGTTTAGGAACTCACCCACACAGCAGGCGACACGTAGGATATACTTATATAAATACGGTAGAAGTGGGGCAAACGGATTGTGATATACTGTTTAGACCGTGATTTATTCCCAGAAAGATTAAAAAAACGACACCTAGCAGAAAACAGCAACGTACTCTGCACACCCCTTCACAGACAGATGTTTTCAGTATAGATGTGTTCATTTTGCACGTTAATATAACAGTCACACAGTCAAAAGTGTGCATGTAATTTTGTGTTTTATAACATCTAATGTTGCTCATCCAGTGTTATTTGTAATTCAATACAAGTGTTACATAACGTGATGCTGATTTTATATGATGCCAGACTTTCATTTATCCAAGTTCTGAAAGATTAAACAATACTATGTGGTTTTGTATTGTTTAAGATTTTTTTAAGAGTTTTCTGCAACAATGATTATATTGTAATTTTACCATTTGATTTACCATATTTTATTTTAGTTATATCAGCCACCACTAACAACACGGTTTAGATTTTTTATCAAATGCTAAAAAAGTGCTATTATTACTTATATGATGGTATTTTATTTTTACATTTTTTTATATTGTAATAAGGATTGTTACATTTCTGTCTATAATGTTTTTTTGAGGTTTTATTGTTATATAGTTTTAAGTTGTAAAACTCTGAATTTGCCATGAAAATTGTCCCAGATGCTGGGGTTAAAATGGGGGATGAAATAAATCAAACCCACCTTTAACAACAAAAGTCTGAGTCTTAAGTCTGAGAGTGAAGTCTGGATTAATGATCAGCCCTTAGTCTGGCATCCACAGAAATCCAGCTCTCCTCTTATTGTAATGCCCTTTACTTTATGCAGAGTCAGTTTTAAAGTGTTTCCTCTTTTTAAAGGGTTTAATTAGGATTATGTTTCAAACGATGCTTTGATGTCTTTCATAACCCCTTACCCAGATGGCAGCCACAATCATCTTTTGTTCTTGTAAATATTGACACACTTTAATTCTCAGAGTTTAATGAAGGAAATAAGAGATGATTGTTTTTCGTTTTGCCTGTACAACACGACAGAGGGGCCTGGTGTGTCAATCCACGCGTGTGTGCGTCTGGCTAACTTAGCTAGCCAAAGTTAGTTTCCTAAGTAGAAAAAGAGACATTTGGTTCTCGGCTGGGGGGTGTAGCATGTGTTTTCCAGCTGTTTGTAATCAAGCATGGCCTCTCAGATCCTGCCAGTAAAGAGCTTCCTCATGGCAGAGGAATATTTCCACAACAGTCTGTCAGTGTTTACAGCGTTATACAAATAAACACCAGAACCGTTGGGATCAATATCACCGGAGGCACGATGGCTTGTGTGGCGCAAATATGCAAACTCATGTTTGTTTTGTGTACGAGGTTATCCTCTATATTTTGTAAAAGAATTTGTATGTATATGTTTGTGAATTTTTGTTGTGCATAACCCTACAAGAGTGTTTGTGCTATAACCACAGGAAATCAGAATCAGTTTGTGGTTTTTAGTTTGTGTCTTTAATCTTTAAAGACACTTTTATGCTGGTACACTTATCAGGGTTGACAAAATTTAAGTTAGGAGAATATACACACATTAAAACACATTGCAGTCTTTCTATTCTAGGACAACCGACCAGAAATACTGATGATTCATTTTGCACTCAGTCATTTTGTCCAATAAAATGCTGTCTAGAATGTCCCGCCCACTTACACCACCAGTTGAATTAATGTAAATGCATCAAAAAACACAGTCCAAGCAATTGTGTGAGATTGTTAAAGCTGAATCTGTGTGTATTTATCTCGTCTTTGCAGGATTCTGACGGTCAGGGTTGCCCATTCTGTCGCTGTGAGATCAAAGGGACAGAGCCCATCATTGTGGATCCTTTTGACCCTCGTAACGAAGGGGCCAAATGTTTCCTGCTGGACCACTTCAGCTCTCCCATGTTAGACCTGGATGATGATGATGACAGAGAGGACTCATTAGTCATAGACCATATCAAGAAGGTACAACTTCTGAAACACTGGACCTGTAAGATTCTCACAGACTAAAGATCAACATGAAATCAAAAGTGACCCTGTGCTGTTGATCCTGTTATTTCTAGAAAAAATGTAAATGCAATAATATGCTCCACCATTGAAACAATGTTTCTTAAGATGATGTCATCAAGTCCTTTCATTTTTTAAGGCCTCACCTTAAAAAAGCTCACAGCTGTGCTGGGCCACAATGCCTAATCAATTTCCAATTTACAATGAATACCCAGTTTAACTAAAAATATGTAATATTATCTAAGTAGGTTGTGAATGTTTTGTTCAAGGCAGATGTTATCATGAGTATCACTGTTATCATAAGTTTACGAGTTTGTTGTTGCCAAACCTACTCTATAGATAAGACTATTCTTCACTGTCATCATGTCAGGGCCAATATTTTTTGCAGTGGTTTAGTCTTAAGTTTTTCACTAGAGTTCAAAGAGCCCCATATCCTGATTTTATATTGGTGCAAGAACTCTGAACCCCCTCAAAGCCCCCCGCTCACCAGCAGAAGAAATGTCAGTCTCTTTTATTAGAAAATGAAACTGACTGAACCTTCACAACTCCACTGAGTATATTCTCATTAAATGGTGCATTCAGAGCAACAGAGGGCATCTTCTGGTGGGTATATTTTTAAAAAGAAATGTGAGATTAGTTTTTATCCCATAATGCTCTTGCGAGAACTACAGAACCGTCTTGTTGAAGAAATTGGCCTGAGGTGAGAGCGACTTCGATAGCGATGTTTCAGGGCGTGCATAGCACATTGTTCATCTTTTCATTTGGGTGTCATTTCTGCAGCAAATTTAATTAGCAGCTCTTTCCCTCATAATTATTTTTCTGCACCACAGACACAAGCTGTCCGATCTCAATTGCTTTGTTCAAGAAAATGCTAATGAGACTATTAGTTGATTAGCGCTTTGAATACGCTAAACTGCCTGTGGCTAATCATGGCCATTTTGATAACTTCCACATAATCATGATCGGGGCAAGAGTGAATTTGTCCTTGTTCTTTTGGTTGTACAGCTGTCTTGTTTTCCTTAAGCAGTATTATTTTAATTAAAAGAGTGTATTCAAGACTGTTTTGCAGTCTTCAAAATGAACAGATGTATTTGGAAATCTTCTGGTTATCAAGTTAATTTGAATGTGTTTATAGTTAATGTAATGAGCTATAGCTTCAGCTGTGGACATAATGCTTGGACATTCTGAATGAATTTGTAGGTGTTATTTGATATTTTGTGTATAAGGCAATGTCTTATTTTTACATTTTAAATATAATTATCATTCTATAATTCTGCCTTATTTCAGTCCATGGAAATCCAAAACTCACCGATAATGTCCCCGAACTCATCCCCTATTTGCGAGCGTCGGAAAATGGCTGCAGATTACATGGGTCCACACCTGAACATTCCACCTGTCCCACCCCGCCTGGATCTCATCCGATCTCCAGCTCCCAGCCCCACTGGCTCTCCCAAGGTTTGTTTAGTGTTTCTGATTACGGTTTCCGATTTTCCTAGATTTTTGTTTCTAAACATTTTTTTCTCCGCAGTCGTCGCCAGGAATGTCCAGAAAACAGGACAAGCCTCTTCCTGCTCCTCCCCCACCACAGAGAGACCCCCCTCCCCCACCTCCTCCAGAACGGCCTCTTCACGTCCCTCAGGACAGTCGGGCTGCCTGGCTTGTTACACCCCCATCTGGCCTGCCTAGAGACCAGAGAGCGCCTCCAGAGGCCTGGAGCCCTAAAGACTGCACCCCTCTGTCAGACAGCAGGACCGCTGCTGCAGATCGCTCCCCTAAACTCGCCCACGCTGCCCCTGCTCACATCAATGGGAGACCCCTCAGCTGCCCTGTTGCAGACCTGGGGGTAAACCGGACTAGCCATAGATTTAACACCCAGTCTGAGTCTAGTAAGGTGAGATACGCATACTGACGACTCTGTCTGTATCCTGTGGGTCATATTTACATGCACACATTGTATTATGGCCCCTGAAATGTCAGAAATCCAGCTGGAATGTCTGTCTTTGATAAGCAGGCCAGAACATCAGATAACAGCATGAGAAAAACGACTGGACGTTGTGCTTTTAAATCACCTAGAACCCTCTGTACATCTATTTTAAGCCATAAATATTCACTTTTTTGCTCATGGTTGTTACTAAGCAACAGTGATGATTTTTGCACTAAAGCGGGGCTGTGAAATTTGGCTGTGTGTAGTGTTTGTCTTTGGCCTTGGTATTAATGTTGGTTTAATAAGAAAGACCTTTAAAAAAACATTCTGTGTTCTTAATGTTTACAGCCATACCCCCCACCCCTGACATGTGTTTTTGCATATATCTGGGTGAAAGCAACAAAATGCAACATGCACAAACATTCATGAGAAATGCTGAGAAACTTGTATTAAATAAGCCTGTTCTGTGAATGGGAATTAGAGTGAAATATTCTGATGTAAGCCTGCAGTGAGTCTCATTATAACTCAGAAAATCTCGTGTTTTTGATCTTTTTGTGTTCTACAAAGGTTTGCACTGTGCAATTATGTGTAGCCATCAGTTGACTGTAAAATTCTCACACTCTCTCTCTTTCCCTCCCCCGTCTTCTCGCTCTGTGTGCTTCATTGTAATGTCAGTGTATGGATTAATTTAATGTCATAGTGTGGCACAAAGTTTGGCCCTAGTTCTCTGGTCACAAGCCCACAAAACATAAATGCCTGCAGGCCACAACAACTGTGCTGCATTAGTTGCTGCTCTGTTAGGGCTGGACAGTATCAGATATTTATATTTTGTACTTTATTTTTTCTTCTCTGTTTTGTCTCATTGAAGATGGCACAGGACGCAGGTCATTTAACATTATGTGTGTGTACATGTTTCTCTGTAGTCTTTCGTCAACGGTCTGTTACCTGGTGATGAGTATGACGTCCCCCCTCTGCGTCACTCCCCCCCACTGGTGGACCACAACCAGAGGTGAGTAACATGCACACACACGCACACACACGCACACACACACACACACACACACACACACGCTTCTGTGGTCTTCCTGCTAATGTCCATGTTTATCAATCACTCTATAGCCGCTCAGTTATGATCAATTATTATTATTATATATATTCACTAAATAAATTGGGTTTATCCAACAAAACTGACTGTTAGCTGCTGATCATATGATTACAAATGTCTGACAATGATCTGTTTGTCCCATCAGCCCTGTGCTTTACCGTAAATGTGTTTATATCATCATAATGACGGTCCACAGCATCTTGTCCTCTTTGACTTTGTTAATCTGAATTTGTGATGTTCCTTGAAGAAATTATGGCTTTCTTTTTTGTGGTGAAAAGGGGGAAAAATCATGTGGATTTTATGAATGTGTTAATGTGATCCAGGGATCATGTGCACAGGCTGCTTCCTGTATGTCTCACACACACACACACACACACACAAACACACACACACATACACAGAGCAATGTTTGGACACATGTGCACCAATTATGCAAAAGCACCAGGGTCCAGAGACATGTGCTCTTCAAACAAATATAAAGACACACACACACACACACAGAGACACACACAGATCCGGCAGTGATGGACTCTCTCTCTCTCTCTCTCTCTCTCTTACTCCTTCGCATGGAGTTCTGGGTATTTGCTTTTTTATCTTTTGTTTTCTAAGGAAGCTATTAGATCTAAGACTTAATGTTAATGTTTTTTCTCAAATACTTAACCGTAAGTTATAAAATGTAACATATTATCTGCACAGTTTGTGCTACTGATATGATGCAGCATATGAAGGTGTGCTTAGATTTTTATTAGAACTACATTGAGAGAAAGTTTAAACATCATAGGTGCTCATAGCAGTGCTTTGACCACCAGCCACAACACTAACCTGCTTATTCTTAAGCAAAAGTAAAAATCTTTAAGTTTCTCAGTGGTGTTAATGGCCAAATTCATGCAACACAGTTTGTTTTTCATAAATTTCAGGTTTGCTCTGTAAGAAAAACAGCATTTTGTCACTACTGAAAGGTTTGTCAAATCGACAGCTTTAGATAAAACCACAATAGTTGCTTTAGAGCACAGAGGAGTGTATGTGTGCGTAGTCACTGATGTTTTATAGAGGCTGAAATCACTGTTAGTGTGTGTGCGTGTGTGTGTGTGTGTGTGTGTGTGTGTGTGTGTGTGCAGCTGTGCACACTACCCTGCTGGCTCCAGACACACTGGACTCTTTG
>JAZGTK010019182.1:0-11504 GCA_036877625.1 Ambastaia sidthimunki | reverse complement strand
GAGAGACAGAGACTGAGAGAGAGACACACAGACACAGAGAGACAGAGAGAGACTGAGAGAGACAAGAGAGAGACACAGAGACTGAGAGAGACAGAGAGAGACACAGAGAGACACAGAGAGACAGAGAGAGACACAGAGACTGAGAGAGAGAGAGAGAGAGAGAGAGACAGAGAGAGACAGAGAGAGACACAGAGACTGAGAGAGAGACACAGAGAGAGAGAGAGAGAGAGAGAGAGACAGAGAGAGAGAGAGAGAGAGAGAGAGAGACAGAGACAGAGAGAGAGACAGAGAGTACACTGGCTGTGAAGTTTTAACAAGGTGAACCACTTATAAACGTTATAAAATTATCACTTATCTTAATTTATTACTTATTTATATATATTATATACATTGTTACTGGACTAGCAGAGTATATTAGGCTTCAGTTTGAAATATTGTGAAATATCAGCTTCATGTTTTGAGCAGTTCAGCAGGAACCTGCTGCTCTCTTAACAGCTGGACGGTCTTGCTTTCAACTTCTGGGAATGCTGCCAAATTTATCCTTTTTTTGCTATTTATCATCACTTCTCTGGAGGGTTCAGTCTTTACTGTAACACACAATCTTAGATACTTTTTATCTTTAAAAAACAACAACAGGATTATCTGTGGCTCACTCTGCATCTCTCATCGTTGAGCCCAAATTCTTATCCGTTGCCTTCATACAGTGTAACATGTGGAACAGAGTGTGGCGTTTAAAACCATTCTGTAATAAAATCAGCCATTAAAACCCCTATCAATCAATAAACATCAGCCTGAAGATTTCACAGCGTTTTATTGAATGAAACATCAGTAGTGTTCAACTGCATTCACACATTCTGAACTTTCTACAGTCTCTGTTTTATACAGACTGAAGTCTTGACATGTCCGTGCGTCACTACAGGCCTCTGTGAAGAACAGCTTATTTACTTACTGCACGTACAGGGTTACAAGACAGTCCAGATGTTTGAGGCACACAGAGGTTTTCCAGACAAGCTTGTTTTGTAGTTTGTAGTAGCTTAAGCGTATTGAAGTGTTCTGTAGCAGTGTCACTGTACTGTGTTTAAACCAGTATGCAAATGATGACATCTCAGTAAACCTGGATGACATCATCCCATTCCCTCACAGGCCAGACTCCGTTCTCCTGCACGTTGGGAGGAGAACTCTTCCAGTCCCAGACCTTCACTGGAACATTCCAGTCGGGTCCGTAGTTGGCCATCACATAGTCCAGAGTCTCACAGGGAACCTGCACCTTTAGTTCTACCAGCTCGGTCCAACACAGACTGAATCGTGGAAACACATATCTGAAAGAAATGATTTCATGATGAAACACAGACCATGTCTTTACTGTGTGTGAAATCAAGTGTTCTAAAAGTATACAAATAAAACACAGCAGTAAGTGGCAATTACCAGGGTGCAACTATCAAATATCACAGCATAAAGGTTTAGCTGTTCTTTTATTTACTTTTAAACCCACGACCAACAACAGGGTCCAAGAACCTTCTGTGACCTCTGATGCCAATGTCTGAAAGAATATTCATATTCATAGATTCATATTGATTAGCATGACTAATTTAGCATGATTTAACACTCACTTAAATTTTTTGCCACTTTTTGCCTGTGTGCCTCCATTCCAGACAATATCACCATCATCATAGAAGAAGAAGATGTCAAGTTTGACATCATTTCCTTGGAAGGAGAGTTCCAGGCTGTCTTCCACCTGAGACAAAGAGTTACGGGTGAATGTCCTGATTCACCCAAAACAAAAACCTTCTCTGAAAGTTTATCATAGCTTATGAAGTTTGACAGTTTTAGCATGTTGAAGATTATTCACCTTCCCAAACTTGTGTTTAAGTGGGAGGCCAGCCTTCTGAAACGCCTGAGTAATGTCATGCCTATAATCTTTAATCCAAATGCCCAGATCAACGTCTTTACTGTAGGGAATGATGTTACACTGCCGGTACCAGCCTGCGGGGAGGAAAGAGTTATTCCACCTAACATCAAATTCATTACTTTTGTATCTGAGCAAGGCACGATTCTTCCAGTTGATTCTGAGCACTGCAGTGATAACTGCCCATTCCCTCGTGTGTGTGTGTGTGTTTACTACTCAGTTAACTGAGTTAAATGCAGAGGTCAATATCAGTTACCATACATTGACAAATATGTCACTTTCATTTCACTTTCTTATTTTGTAAGTCTACCTTATTTTACACACCATATTTAAATCATGAGCTCACTGGCGTAGAGATCAATTTACTGAACTTAATTTTTTAAGTATTAATTTTTAAGTATTTTTTAAGTATTTTTAAGTCTAAGTATTGCGAAAACCACAAAGGTTTTTATTGGTCATATTTTGTTTCCAATATAAGGTCATTGAAACTACAAGGAAAATGCAGTACATTTCCCACTCTTTTAACCACCCATTGGTGCAGAATGATGACATAATAGGTGGATGTGGCCTAGAGCTCAAGCTATCTAAAGAGACTTGTCACATCAATTCATGCACGTTTCATAATTTTGAAGCTTCTCACCAAGACAGGTTCCACTACTCAGCCAGAAAGGGACCCCAAGTGTAGAGAGAACTTTGGAAGCCAGGTGAAGAAGACTTTTGGCCTTCATCCTGAAATCCATCACCTCCGGATAGGTATCATCAGGATAATGCTGCACAAAATGATGTTGACATTAAGCCCTATAGATATTTACTGCTTAAACCGGATTCCAGTAGGTCACATTACAACTTCTTTACTAGGTTAGACTTGAATACCTGGTAGAAGGCTCTAGCTTCTTTGTGGCGACACTCGAGGAAGCGACTGTTGGAGTGCTCATGAAGAAAACGGGAATAGTTTTTGGGGATTCTTACATCCAGCCCGTCGAGGGTGGTGAGAATTAGCTCTGGCCTGGAGGAGTCATGACATTAAACAACATCTGACTGAATTCTACACTTTCTTCCACTTCTGATTAGCATCTTTCACTGCTCTTTACTCTTGGGTCAGGAACTTGTAAATTTGGATGCCACGATGGGCAAAATCAGTTTTTTAGGACTTACACTCATTTGAGTGAACATACAACCAACATTACGACATTACCTGTCATAAGCTCCGGCATGACGACCAAAGTCCAGTTTCCCAGAGGGGACAAAGGTTCTGTCCACACTGGCCCTCAGTCTCAGGGGTCCGTGCCAGAGGTATTTCCCACTGCGTTCGTACAGAATGACCACATGAACGAAACGACTGTTGAAACGGAACAGGAAGTGCAGCGGTAACTCATTTCCTGTCAGATCATCCACGCTGATCAGCCTGGGGTCTTTCCCTCTTATCTCCAGTGTCTCCAGACCCCGCTCCTCTGCTGCTTTCAACAGCGCCTCCTGCAGGACGACAGAGTTTCACTAAAGAGATTACACTGTTGTATTCTTTTACACTGCTACACAGCAGCTGGCTCATTAGACTACCACATGAATGTGGAGGTACAACTGTGAGTTAGTGTGAACTTAAGTTAACTATCTGTCAATGTAATCTATACCTGAAATGCAAACCTTTATTTAACCTGTACCGGTGAGCAATGAACGCACACACCGGGCAATGAACGCACACACCGGGCAATGAACGCACACACCGGGCAATGAACGCACACACCGGGCAATGAACACACACACCGAGCAATGAACACACACACCGAGCAATGAACACACACACCGAGCAATGAACACACACACACCGAGCAATGAACACACACACACCGAGCAATGAACACACACACACCGAGCAATGAACACACACTGAGCAATAAACACACACTGAGCAATGAACACACACACTGAGCAATGAACACACACACCGGGCAATGAACACACACACTGAGCAATGAACACACACACCGGGCAATGAACACACACACTGAGCAATGATGACTAGAGCAAGAACGTAACTTTACTGGATTTGCCACAAGAGAAATAATTCTTCTGCTGATTTCCTTACATCATATTTCCAGAGGTTAGCAAGCAGGGCAAAGCTGGTGAAGTCTCTGTGTGTGCACAGAAAGCTGCAGTGAGCTTCTCTCCGCTGACTCTCTTTGTAAAGAAAGGCATCCTGGGACAGGAGGTTCAGCGAGACAGTGTCCACCAGAAACACTGGCAACTGAAACTTACGAACCAGCCCCAGGAACTTCTTCACCAAAAGCTAGATGAAGAAAAGCAGAGGATGATACATGAGCAGCTGTAATGGTGACAGTCGACTGTAATGTACTGAGAGCTGTGTGCAGAATCCAGTTACTGTCACTTTACACTCACCCACTGAGCTTCTTTACCAGACAGATCTCTGCCACTCAAACTGAGTCCATTCTACAAAGAAATCAGTCTGTTAAAGACACGAATAATACATATACACTACTTGGATTTATACCGTAATAAGAATGTGGTTCTTCACGTTTGATGAATACTGCCTGTAATAATAGAGCTGGAAGAGGAGAAATATGAAGCTGGTTGTGATGAGGAGAGCCAACACAACAGTCCTGTTGAGTCTAGACATCACAGAGAATCATATCTGCTCTCACACACACCTGACAGCAGGAGAAACAGCACAGACAGCCTTTACACATATGAACACAGCTTCTGTTTACAGTGTTTTATAACGGCATATAACACACGCGGATATATTTACTGTTTGAAACAAGACACGCTATTACACATGCGATTAAATCGCTGCTCGCAGCTTACCAAGAGCTGAAACACCGCTGAACGTTCATTCATCGCATTTGTTTCTCAGCTGAATTAAACGTGACATATTATTTAATATTTGTTATGTTTCGCATCTCCCCACATTCACAGCACACGCGCTGCGACAGAGCGCCGGCGGGGACATTCCGTCTGCGAAAACGCGTTGCGAAAATTCCCTCCATCAGACGATGACACGTAAGATAGTGAACCAACAAATAACATTTCTGCCACCATTTACTCTTCCTCAAGTTGTTTCAAACATGTACATCAGTAAAACAACAGTAAAACAACGAACACAGAAGAAGATATTTTGAAGAGTGTTTGTAAAACATTTTTGGGGCACCTTGACGTTCATAGCAGAAAAAAATGGAAGCCAAATTTGTCCCAAAACTGTTTCAATACAAACATTATTCAAAATATCTTCCTTTGTGTTGAACAGAACAAAAGAATTGTACATGTTTGCAACAGCTTGAGGGAGAGTTTTATTTAATGAACTATCTCTAAGAGCAAATAAAAACATTGTGTCAGTTGCCCTTTTCCAGGCAAACAATGACAGCAAACTTTGTTGGTTGATAATATGTTGATAATATGTTTCTCAGTAGCAGTAAGTGGCTTGTACTTACAGGCACATTTGCTGTTTATTGAAGTATACCTGCACAGTTATGTCGGCTGCCAAGTACACAAAGATTTATATTTGCAATTTCACATTTGTTTAAATTTTGTCACTTTCAGACAGTGTTGCTGACATATGCTGCAGTGACCTTATGTACGTTTACATTAACAGTTTATATATTAAAGTTTTGTGTGTTCGCCTTGTTGTGCACAACAAACTTTGATACTTTGTAATCTAACAGTAAAGCAACAATGCTCACATGCATTGACACATTGAGACATATGACTTCAAAAACTCTCCCCTTCTTTCCTGACAGGGTGATATTGACAAATTTGTGTCACGTCTTCCATGTTCAATCTCTACTGTCACATTTCAGAATTGCTTTATAAACAGCTGAACACAACTAGTTCAGTCAGTTTCTCAACCATATGTTCTGCATTGCTTTAATATTATAAAGAAAGTTTACTGTTGTTTTTGGTACTTTATTGAAATGGTGCTTTAGTCAATTTGTATGATAATAAAAACCTTGTGTCATGATAATGATATTCTCAGCAATATAAGATTAAACCTTTCAAACAATTTTAGGGCTAATCAAAAAATCCTATTTAAAAAAATCTTTGTGTTCTGCAAAAAAAACTGTTAATGCTATAGTATGTGATTTTGGAAAGTTTTTAATGGCATTTTTTTGAGAATGTCAAATACAAAATTAACTTAACTGCAGTTTTACCAACTTGAGGCCATTGTTGTGATGTTATCACGCATAACAGCGTTTCTTTGTTATTAAAAGTTTTATCTTATGTCATGCTGATCACAAATAAACAACCCGTGATACAGACTTGTGATTTGGTCACACAGGCGCCGCAGTGCTATCCTCCAGTTACTCCCACATCTCTCCCATATTTGAGTTCTTTATGATATGGAGATCATACACATTCATACACAATACAGATGATGCAAAGGTCTGATGATCAGTGTAAAGGTCTGATGATCAGTGTAAATGTGAACGCACTGGAACTGAACAGTGTGGCGGAGCTGCAGTGTCTGTTATCTGCAGCAGGGGGCGATAATGCGCCACTCACGTGTGACACTCGCACCACTAAAGAAAACAGAAAGAGTTTGTGCAGTCACGCTGTGATGTCTGGATAACTAATACAATAAATCTGTCACCAACAAACTCTAACTCTTTCACTGGCTTTGTGTCCTGGTAGAAACTGGTCATAGTGCTTCATTATTATTATTGCATCAGCAAAACTACTGCGCAGCTGCGAGTGTCAGTATCTGGAGATTGATAGTGTATTAGAGGATTTATGTGAATTTATCTGTCAGAGGAAGGTTACAGGTGAAGACACTCATCTGATCTTCATCATGGAGGAGAGAGGTGAGTGTTCACGACAGCTGTATGAACTATATTATGATGATGTCAACAGATGGGCCTTCTGTCTCATGTCATCGCTTCTGCTGTTTTGCGATTAGTCAAACTTCACATATTCTTATAATAAACAGAAGTTTGACACATTTTTAGCTGCCCACGTGGTTCAGTTCCCTCATTGACATTTTTAAACACTTTCCAGATTGTTTGTAGATGTAATATTATCATTAATAACATTATCATTTATATATATATATATATATATATTATTTGAAAAAGAATGTATTGTTTTGCAGTTGAATTATGACATTGTGTATTGCTTTGTCTTGAACTAGTGGTTAAACTGTGTTTCTGTTGTTTCAGAACTGGTGGAATATTTCAGATCTCAGATCCGAGAACATCCAGACGTGGCCTCAGCAGTTTCTGCCATTCGCTCACTGCTTGAGTTTCTGAAGAGAGATCAAAGTCAGCTTCCTCTCTCTCTCTCTCTCTGTCTCTCTCTCTCTCTCTCTCTCTCTGTCTCTCTCTCTCTGTCTCTCTCTCTCTCTGTCTCTCTCTCTCTCTGTCTCTCTCTCTCAGTCTCTCTCTCTCTGTCTCTCTCTCTCTGTCTCTCTCTCTCTCGGTGAGAGGGTACATTAGGTGGAAGAGAGGCAGCAGTTTTTCCTGAAGTGAGTCACTGATCGTGAGACCTCTTTTCCTGCTGTGCTCATTGATGGATTCATTTGTTTTACCTGCCATCTGCAATTCATTATCTGGAACATTTGCGCGAGCGACTCGTCTCTGAATGCTGCTCATCTCTACAGAGTTCTGGATTTAGTCATCATTTCTGTCTTGACAAAACGTCTTTTAAGATGCGTCAACTTTCTCCCGTCATTCATTATATTTTTAGCCCATTATACTCTGAGTGAAATGTCATAGCTTCTGTTGACAAAAATAACATTTCTGTTGATGATGATAACGTTTTGCTTGCAGACAATGTGCAAAATGACAAAAACATGTGCCACACTGTAATACGTGAAAATTGTTTCTGAAAACCCTGAGCTGCTGAAAAAACAGCTTTATAGTGAGTATTATTTACACTGAAGTAACTGTTTCCTGGTTTTTATACCTTTACCATTAAAGCTGCAAACTGTAACTTCTGCCTCTCTGTCGCCATCTCTGTTTAAAACATAAAATTGCAGTTTACTTACTTTTCTTTACACGTTAAAATCAAATAAAGCCAAATTGGCATTTCCTGGGAAATTGGACTTGACAGCTTAAATTATTATTGGTTTATTTATAAAATTATAAATAAACCAAATAATTTACGGGTTACAGATTGCAGATTTAATTTAATTAATTTAATTTAATGTTTTTGTATTTTATAGACTTTTAAATATAGCACATTGTTCCAGCTACACTAGTTACACATTTTTACACCTTTAAAGACTCCTAATTTCACCTCTTGTCAGTAATTATCTTCATGAGCTTAACACTTCACACGTCACAGCAGAAAAGGTGCCAAAACTCCATGTTGTTTTGTGCTGTTCTTCTGAAAGTCAATACTGGTTCACGCATGCAGATTTTCCCTCCAGCAGCCCACCTGAAAGCGTTGAGGAGGTCTGTACAGGTGCCGTTGTTTTTGCAGGGGTTTGAGGCACACTCGTTGCTCTCCAGTTGACAGAACTCCCCCTCCCAGCCTGGCAGACAGAGGCAGCTGTAACTCTGAAATGTAAATGAGAGAGCAAATGAAAAGGTAATAAACAGCAGTGTAACTCTTTCATCTAACCCTTGCCTTGACCTACATAAACGCAGCGTGTTTTGTCACTGATCTACTGCCGCACCTCCAATTGTTCTTTATTTGGACATCCAATTAAAATTAACAACAAAAAGCAAATGAAAGAATAAAGGAAAAGCTGACCCAGACTTCTGTCATTACTTATTCACCATCATGTTGTACTGTATGTTTCTATATGTTTCTCTTTCTTCTGTGAAACACGGAAGGGGGCGTTTAGCAGAATTTTAGAGGGCTGCCAACCCAGCTAACAATTTTAGCTTGTAAAAATGTTTCCCTAATGTTTCCATTGAGCAACAAAAGCAATAAAAATCTTATTTTAATGTTCTAGAAACGTTTAAAGTGTCAAATTTTTTAGACAATGTAGTAAAGCTATTGCTTGGTTATAAGAACAGTAGTCAAATTTTTAAAAACCTGTAATGTTTTTAAAACATTCCAAAAACAACTTAATTTTGATGTATGATAATTTTTTTTCTAAGGTTAGTCAAAACTGTTTTTGATAACTTTCGGAGAACTTTGAAAGAGCTTTTAAAGAATGTTAGCTAATGTTCTGAGATCTTCCCAAAAATACCTAGAAGCAGAAAGAGAAACAGAGGTATCATTGGGTAGTCCAGTCATAGCGTGCTGTATTATAAATCTTCTGAGGCCATATGACCATTCTGTGTAAAAAACAGACTAAAATTTTACTCATTACTTGCTGAAAATCTTCCATTCTGCTGAGCTCTCATTTGTTCACGCCTCCTTAAATTTGGTGCGTGAAAACGCTTCGGTCCAGGTTTGAGGTTGTGCCTTGCACAATGTGCATTCTAAATTAAATGGAAAGATTCTCAGCAAATAACAATTTTGGTCCCTGACACACAAAGCTGAATGTAGGGCTTTAAAAGGGCCTGGAATATTATTCTTATATATCCTTTCTTGGACTTTGACAGGCCTTGGTTATCTGCTTTATTATATGATAAAAGCAGCATGAAAAAAACCAAAAACATTTGACAAGGTGAGTACATGAGTTTTATTTTTGGATGTACTTTCCCTTTATGTGTGAAAAGGCTAGTGTGCATCTGTGCTTCGCTACGCAAAACAAAATCTGTATCTACCTTCCCATCTTCCTCTCTTYCTCTGMMCTGCAAATKCAKAASWSASRATRTRTTCWGAAYAYAYYGTSWSTTMTRCATTTGYWGGGCAATCTGCGGGCAGCTTCAACTCTCAACCCACCTACTACTGTATTAACTCCAAATGTATTTAGCATGCTTTTCAAACTTGTTATCTTTATGGAAGAGCAAACCATTGCTATGCAAATACACTCCCTCAACCGCCCACCGCTGCACATCAGATATTCCAGCATGTGTTTAAAGCCACAGAAACTATTAATTTTGGCATAAATTACTTCAGAAATCTGCATGAATTACACATTTCAAAGAGAAAAATTTAGCATTACACCCCATGCGCATCAGAAACAAATAGCACTTGAAGCGCATGAAATGCATTTCTACACCTTTAATGCGCTGGCTCGGTTCACGCGGCTAAAATGTTCTCGCTTAAGCTCGAAAGAAGCTGCGGAGTAAATGCGTTTCTTAAAACGCAGCCGAATCTATGACCCCATTTACACCCACTGTAGAATTAATGTCTCTCTAATAACAGTATTAAAAACAGGGTCAAAACAGGGTCCGAAATGCTTTGTACTCACTCAAGCCACACTCAGAGAAAGTCAGAAACATGCGACCGTGCATGCACATGCACACATAAACGCTAATGCATTCTGACGCATCCCAGACGGCAGCGAGCGGCTGCCTACACAACTGTCAATCAAGAAGTGTGGCAAACTTTGCATTATGCATGCTTTTAAATGTCTGATTAAAATGTGAATGTACATATATACAGCGCATGCGAAGACTTCTTTAGTATTCCTGACATCAACCCGCAGTAACAGATTGTAAAAACTCGCATCTGGAATTCATGTACTGCACCAAAATAGAAAGCAACACATCAAATTTATTGATGGAACTACATAACATTACGCATGTTTGCGAGAAACGTTAAACCAATTGGCTGCTTAATCTTATTTTGAGCTCTATCAACATGCAGTAACATACAGATGTAGGGGAGAATTGTACAGTATTGTACAGTATCACCACCAGCTCTGTTGTTTTAATGACCTTCCATATTTATTTCTCCAACCTAATTAGGATACAAACAGAAAATACAGGAAATATGTACAACATTATAAAACAAAATGATTTTTGGCAAAAGTCAGTTTTTGGCGTGACCACCTCTGACACTAAGCACATCTTTAAGGGAGACTGTCCTGAAGTCATTACATTAGAATTAGAAATCCATTCGGTTTAGGAGAGCAGGTTCCTGCTATTGCTCAAGCGTAAGAGCAGCTCACACAGTATGTAGCAATGAAATCCCAAATCCTTCTCCAAATCCAGTTATGGATGAAGATGCATCTGGGACGTTGCTCCCAGGTGCAACAGTGATGCGTCACAGCTGCCCACATCTGATAGCATCACCTGAAACGGATTTTAACACCAGGTTAAAGAGAATGACCCGTCAAAACAGAGCTGCTGTCCTTTTCTCACTGCAAATTGAAGAACTTCCCTCCCTCCACTTTGTCATTAAAGTTTTCATTATGAAAATTAATCACTGCGGGGGCTTGGCGTCTGTTATTTTGCATTGCAAAGGTTGGTTTGGTCTGGTCCCTCGCAGTCGAAACGAGCGCAGGTTTGCGCAGTCGAGGGATGTTTGGAGTTCCTCATCAGCGCTGCCCTGAGGCCTGAACCTGGAGTGCATGCTAATCTGAGCTTCATCCAGACACAGACACAGTGTTAAGCTCTGCCTAATGTAATTTAAACACTGCAGGCCTTATTCATAAGACAGAAGAAGCTATGCAGACGTGGTGTGATAGATCAGATGCCTCCAGAACACTTCTGCTTTCACCTCTGGCTACGAATAATATCATCTTATTTAGGCTGCTAAATCATCTGCTGGGATCGTAGGTCTCTCAAGCAACCTGAGGTTACGC
>JAZGTK010019181.1:0-11505 GCA_036877625.1 Ambastaia sidthimunki | reverse complement strand
GGGGGGAAAAAATCATAAATATTACATGCATTGTGTCAGGGCTTCCTCATTTGGCTCAAAGTATCTCTTTTAATTTAATTGGTGTTTTTAAGCAATGTTTTGGTTGTCAGGCAGTGGAGATGGTTGGAGAGTAGATAATATTGTATTGACGTGAAAAATATCAATTTTAAATTTTAACTTAAAGGTACCGTTTTTATGGCATTCGGCCTGTTTGAAAAGCATTGGCTTCACATACGATCACATGAAAGATGAGACCGGCCTCCATCTGTGAATCTGATGAAAAACTACAGCTTTGATTTACTAGCTACATCACTGCCAAGAGACAGACCCCCACCCCGCCCCATTGCACTCTTCCTCCTCATTTTCACCACATTTGGCCCAATTGTTCCTGCACTCAGAACCCTGCCGGGCCCCAGTGCATGCTGGGATGAAGGTGATGGAGAAGAGAGGGTGGTGGGGTTGACGGCACCTTGAAATTAATAGAGGGCTCTGAGCCCCTCCCTTTTTAATAACATAATGTTTGAACACCCTTTGCACAGGATTTTTTCACAAGTCTGTCCGCCCAGACCGGAAAAGTCTGATTCCCGTCTGTGTGTTTGTAGTCAAAGTCCAGATGTGTGTTCCTTCCCAAGGGGACGCAACGGGAAAGACAATCCAAAGAATCATGGGCCCTTAAATTTCATGCATCACCATTCATATGTCTGTGAACATTGTATGTGATACCGGGTCGCTCCTTCTTGGATAAATAAATCGCAGATGGTGTTCAGATCACAGTGAATGGTTGTTTCATGGTTTATACGCTGTCCTTTCTCTATCCTGACTGTATAAACTCCCAGTATTGCTTTTTTCTCTCTCTCATCCTTTCCAGTTAAAGCTTATATTTGCTGTTGACATAATGTGAGTACTTAATAATTGTATATAATTGTAGCCGGCATGTCACACCTGTGTTACACATTTAAAAAACGCTAAAATAGGACCTGGTGGTATTTTGGCTTGTACTTTAAAACCTGGTCTAGTGACCCTAATGCTCCAAACAGCAATTAAACATCTAAAATCATCTTTATTTGTACGTCTTTCCTTCCTAAATCTTTTCATTGTTCTAATAATCCATAAAAAATTATGTTTTTCTGCTCTCTTCTTGCTGACTGGTCCTTCAGACAGGTGTAGATAAATCATTTTTTTGTCTGATCATACATCAATTTTAAACGTGTTTTATTTAAGAATGTGAAAATTACAAGAACTGTTTTTTTATCATTTGCTTATTGTGACTCATTTTGCAAGCACGTGTCACAATTGTACCAATTTTGATAATTAGCTAATAACTTGATTATCTCTAAATATTTATGTAAGGCTTTGTAAGGTCTTATTCATATTCTAATGATGGTTCATTTTGTGCTTTTAAATGACTAGAAAGTCAACACAGATGTGCTGTATTTCAGGTCCACATGGAGACGCACTAGAAGAACAGCAGATAAAGAACCAGCAAGACAGATGAATGAGAGTCTGGCAGTTTAAATGGAGCCGCTCACATGCGGTAGAGTCATTCTGAAGCCTCTCTGAGAGGCAAACCCCTCCCCTCACACAGGCTTTTGATCAGAGCCTGTTGTAATACATAATGATTTTACCAGCACTGGAGCAAAATCAACGTATGTGAATGAGCAACTCGATGCTGTGCTTGTATCAATCCCCTTATTGACATCATTCTGTAATCTGCGATTTATTTCGTTTGCTCATTTCCTGTAGTCGTTCAACAAGGTTGTGCTTTCGAGGTAAAAGCGACCTTTGAGGTACGCCCTCATCTCGAAATGTCAAAGCGCTCCCTTTGCCCGCCGTTTGGCATGCGAAAAGCGTACACGCGCATGCACTTGATCTGCATATGAGTGGGGTTTTTGGTGGCTTGCCAGGGTTTCGCTGAAGAAGACATCAGAGATGAAACCGAGTGTTTTTTCCCACCTGCAGCTAGCGCTGATTAGCCCCAGAGCAGCGAGGGGGGGGGGCCTACAAGCACAGCTGTGAAAATACAACCTGCTTAATTTAATTACCAGCGCTAATTAATTCATATCTGCAGCCAAAGGAAAAGGACTTGAGTAAAGAAGTCATTAGCCTAATTACTTAATTAATTGTCTGTGGAGCCCGTTTGAGCTGCGTCTTCATTATCTGATGTTTGGCCTTGGCACCAGTTTAGCGTGTTTGATGAAATGTGGTCCCGGCGATAATTTCTCCCGTCACGTTCTTGTAATGAGAGTGTTAAAGCTCCATATGGCAGCGTTTGCGCTCGAGTGCCGGTTGAAAATGTGGCTCCCTGATACTAAATCACTCAGCCTGAGAGTGTTTGTGTGTGTTGCGTGTGGCTTCCTGAGGTAGCTGTATAATTTAAACTTGTGTTATGTCTGCATATATATTTTTTCCCTAGATCTGCTTCAAAGATATAGGATGTTTATTTTCAGTGTGGCGGAGTGTGTGTGATCATGAGAGGGTGTGTGTTTGTGTGTGTGTGTCACCATCCATCAGTGAGATACGACTGCTGCCAGCCTTCTGAGCTCTTCTATCTTTTCATTTTCTTTCTATCTGTCTGTCTGTCTTTCTGTCTGTCACTCACTCTCTCTCTCTCACCATGCACACACATATGTTGGAATATGTGGTTTATGAGGACTCTCCATAGACAAATAGTTTTTATACCGTACTAACTGTATATTCCATCTCCTGACCCTTACAAAAACCTTTCTGCATTTTTAGATTTTCAAAAAACTCACACCATTGGTTGCTAAGCAGGATCTTGTGTTGCCATCAGCCAATCAGCATTGTCAGAATATCATTTTACTGCAGCGCCAGAGTGAGTAGTCACATGACATGGTTGTCTTCTGTGATTGGCTGAAAGGCGATTGTGTCGCCCATAGCCCAAAATTCAAATCATGTACTTCCAAACATTTGCCATTGAAACAAATGGGAATACGGATTGCGGTTTTATAGACCTTCCTGAAAGAAATAGAGCATTGTTATGATCACACCACAGAGTCCCAGTGTTTATACTTATTGAGGAAATCAGCGTACAAATGGTTTGCTTATGGTTGCCTCTGCATATTAAGCGGACATAGAAGAATGTATTTTAACATTAAAGAATTAGCCACATCCACATTATCCATGTCTTTGTTTGCTTAAATACTGAAACTAAAAACATACATCTCCATTAGCCTTTTCGCACATGACATAATGTCGCTTTATATATCTGCGTGTTTATCTGTTTGTATAGTTTTGTCACTTAAAGAGTATTTTTCACCGGGCTTCTGCAAAGAATAACCCCACCGCGTTGTCGATTAGGACGTTAGCATACGTTATCGAATCGGGTATATTATTATCCAGAGAACATTTGGCTAACTGCACTTTTACGACCCCTGTGTTCAGTTCTTGGGCAAACGGGAATGCCGATGGGTGTTTTACCTGCTGTGGTGGCTTTAGCAATTGGATAGAAATTGATTGAGAGTTTGTCCAGAGCAGGCCTGGTTCGGGAAAAGCTAGATGTAAAGCTTAATAACCACAGCTCTGGTTCCAGTGTCAGTTTAGATTATATTATATATTCAAGTGATACCTAGTGTTTGTGCTGAAAGCTAAGAAGCTTTTTCTCCCTGTTTTAACRWCATTGGCTGTGGTTTCTGGGAAAGCATTACCGTCGTCATTTATAGAAGCTATAGATTTGCCTTTAATAATCCACATTTTATTCTTCTGCGTATACAGAGCTAATGGATCCCCAAACTGTCAGTGTGGGTCTGTTGATGGATACATACACATATATAGAAAATGTGAAGAACCATATAAGCACACACAATATATATATTTCTTTACTCCACAGCAAATGAAGCAATTTTTTCTTTACTGTCCTTATATGTATAGAGTGCACTGTATATAAACAGGCATATGTGCCTGTTGTGAATGAAACAGCATCTATTTTTCCTTCTTTTCTCCATCATGCAGAATAAATCATCAGTGTGTATCTATGGAGTTACGCATGACAGATCTCATGCTCTCTATGTAAACGTGGCTCTTCTGAATTGGCTTATGAATAAGAGATTGATTACTCTCCCTTGACGCAATCATACAACAAACACACTCCACTCGCCACAATGAAACTTTTCTAGGAATGTCATGAGTGAGTCTTTATTTCATTTATAATGGGGTTGCGAGTTGATCCACGCGCTTTACGGGCCTGCAAAAGATGCATACAGCCGCAAGATGATGTAAAATGAAGTTTTGACCTTGACGACCTCTTGGCCTGTGTGAGCCCAGATGCATGATGGTTTTCAGTGGGAGTGCCGTGTTTATTCAAAGGGCTGTAAAGTGGAACAACACACGATATTTCAATGGCTTAATTTTCTCGAAGGATAAGGCTTTGTGTTGCGGCAGGAAAGTTATTAATGATAAGAATGACAAAGACGAACTGTATTTACCTATTGTCTGGATCGGTTTATTGTGTCCATTGTACAATATAGACCATTGGTCCTGTAAAAGTCTTTCTTCAAGACATCAGCACGTTTTTAATCTCTGTTGCAGAAATTTTAAGTCACTTACCTTCCTCTGTCACTTTAAACTTTGGCTGTCTTGATAAATCATTTTATTTCATAACATAGCGGCTCTAAACTCATTCTAACAAACACATTGTTCTGTTTTCTATCTCATTAATATCTGGAATGTAGGAAAAGCTTTGGCCAATCAGGAAATAATGCGGGCGGGTTTCTCTGTCAGGGGACTCGTTATTGGTCGAAATGGAACATACAGGCCCAGCAGAAATGTCCAGGGGGACTTTGATTGGCAGAATAATTAGCTTATTATGTCCTTTCCAGATAGGCTCTTTTCTCTAGCCAAAGCCCTCTGAAATAATATTTAGGTTTAAGCCCTCATTTCACATTTGGCAATTTGATATTCAATTTGGAGCTCTACTGTTCTGTATGGGTCAATTGAGACCTCAGAAATTATAAAATGAAGTTTTCATCATCTGATTTGCCGGTTTGAGGAGCGGGACATTACGCAGCCATGCCTCACGCAGAGGAAGGATCCTAAATGGTTATCAATTTCCTCCACTGAGTCGGAAAATGCATGAAATTTACTGTTCTTTTCATGAGTTTCCACAGGCTCTTCTTCTGTTCAAGAGATTGTGGGGAAATTGAGATTGAATGAAACAATTGAAATGATCTTAAGCAAATAAACGTGCCACATGTTAAAAAATATTTTGTCGGTTAACCCTAAAACGTGCTTTATAAATGTTGCTTAATGTGACTGAAGCTGACTGCACCAGGTGGTAGTAAGTTTCTCGGTTTTGTGTTCCTCAGATGAAAGAAATGTTACAGGTTTGGAATCATGTGAGGGCGAGTAAATGATGATTTTATTTTTGTTTGAACTTCACCTTTATTTTCTTTTGACATTATTTAGCTCTATTGTTTTTTGCTTATAACAGCAGTTGAAGGCAGACTGGGTGAGATGCAGTTCTCAGAAACCTTCTCTGACCCAAACAACTCACCTCAGAAGTGGACAGCCTATGACTACAGGTGCAGCTTCAGGCCCAAACATCACCCTACAAAGTGAACAAAACATTTTAACCACTAAGGTTTGTTTCTCTACACCTTCACCTCTTTTCTCCTCCCTGGCAACACTCCCACACTCTTTTTATTACAACCATTTCCGACCCCCATTCACCGACGCTTTCAACTTTCCACAATGCACTTTGACCTTCCTCTCCACAGACAAACTCCACAGCCTCAACTGCCAGACAATGAACCTGAGAGCACAGCATGCAGTGGAGAAGGTGGAGAAGGTTCTGTAGGGTCGAGATCTTCATCTCTATCATAGACACACACTGTCAATTTTCTCCAAAATTCCAAAGATTCCAAAAACAATAACAAAATCCAAAAGTAGAAACTGAAAAAAACAGCTTTTACTACACAGCTAACAGTTTTAGGTTGTAAGAAAGTTTCCGTAACATTTAAGTAAACATTAAGTAAAAAAAAATGTTGAAAGGGTTATTTTGAAAATTCCAGAAAAGTTCAAGACGTCTATTTTTTTAGACATTGTATTAACGTTATTGCTTGGTTATAGGAACGATATTCAAAATATTTTAATTTTTTAATATTTCGAAAACATTCCACTAATGCTACCACAAGAACTTTTTCATAACTTTAGCCAACACTCTCAGAACGTTTCCTGTTAGCTGGTTTTTTTTTATCCAAAAGTCACAAGTTGAACTGTTCATGTAACCCGGGGTTAAAATTACAAGGTTTAGGTTTTTTTTTTTTACAAATGGCTTTAATTGTCTTACAGTAGATTAAAAGGTATAACTGGCTTGTGGTAGGACTTTATTTGCTAAACTAGTGAGTTCAGAAGTTCATTTGCTGTTTGTTGTGTGTGTGTGTGTAGCAAAATGTGTTTTTATGCATGTGTTTTTATGCATGTGTGTGTAATACATATCTGCTTTGTGCTCTGTGTGTGTTTGTAGGGGACTACAGCTCTAATTGGTGTTTGGGTAAAATGTTTGCTGATTGGTTGGCCAGCTGTTGTTGTGTGTGTTGTGTAAATGACAGGGGTTTTCCTTCCCTAACCGTAGCCTATTCTCAGAACACTACTGAACCTGTTCAGTATGTGTCTGTCTGTGTGTTAGGGGGGAACATTACAAACTCCCTCATATATCCCATGATGCCTCAGTAAGTCATGAACCTCAGGAGTCCTCGCAGTGACTAACTCCACTGTCTGCTGTGGAACCTCCTGAGGCCATAAACGCTCTGTCTGCCAGAACATTCTCTCTGTTGTGGGAGCTCGCGCACAAAACCTCTCGCCTGCAATGTGACAGGGCATAATGACACACTTTCAACACACTTTAGGCTGAAACACAGAGATGTGAGAAAGCTCTGTTAGCAGCAAAAGCTGGAATTTCGACACTGTACATATTTTACATGCTCTTTTAAATTTAAAATGCAACTAAAGTAGGTCATTGCTATGCAATTTCCCCCATATATGTAAAAATTAATGCATATATGTGAATATATGTATATATATATATTTGTATACTATATATATACAGTATAGAAGTATATACATATATACAGTATATATAGAAATTGGTGTCATAATAATCAAAATTGTTGCCAAATAACTTTAAATTGATTGTTCCTGAGCTTGACTAGTGCATATTTTTATAAAAGGTAAATTTTTTACCAGATGTTTCCTTAAATTACAACACAAATATTTTCATTATTTTGCAGTTATGCAGAGTTTAAAGACACTGCATGGTAAGAGTGATCTGTGCTTAGTATTAATTGTTATGTTACAGTGATATACACACAGAAACACACAATAAAGAGTGTAAGCAGGTTTAGTTTCTCTTCAATAGCAGTCACATACAATCAACATAATAAAACGGCGGCCATTTTGCCCCAGTTGTGACAGAGTGATGGCTGTATGTGTTCTGACACTGTTTTAAAGACATCTTTTGTTGCAAACACATTCTGAATCATGTATAAGTAATAGACTTTTCTAACACTTTCCCTGCGTTGTGTTGTTTCTAATGGACATAGTGATCCACAGAGCTTTAATCTCTTATTCAACACAGATGTGCTTGTCATTGGAGCAGACTCTCACAGCCACCAAAGCAGCTCTCAACCAACTTAAAAGAGCCAGGTGTTCAAAATCGTTCATTGTTGTCGGAGACGGTTTGGGGCTTTAGCTAACGGAAGAAGCCTTTCTCCAAGTTGAAGCCATTTGAACGCTGAAATTTCTCTGTAAACTTGCTTCCCTAGAATTCCCAGTCTACCTGCTATCTTTAAAAACATTCTGTGTTTGGTTTTTCTCTTTGCGGGCTACAGACCTGACAGTGATGTGGAATTTACTCCTTGGTTATTTGTCAACACGCTCTGCATGTGTAAACTGGAACGAGATTTTCTTAATCTGAATCGCATGAGCTTTTCAAAAGTTTTTCAGAAGAGGGTTTACTTTACCACGTCAGATTTTCACTTTTTTTTGTTGCATGAGACGTTCGTAAGTCTCTACGAAAATTTGAGTGGTGAATTCGCTAAGCAATTGCTCCATGCTGTAGACAGGACATGCAAATAAATGAAGTGATGTCAGTGGGAATAGCCTAATATTCCCTCCAAATATTTTGCTAAATGTCACCACGTTTCACATGTAATTCCATGTGATTCCCATATTAATTTACATGGGATTCACATCCCATGTAATCAAATGTTTTTTACAGGTCTATTTGAGTGTTCATGTGTCTTTTCTGTAAGAGGAAGGCAGACAGGTCACTCACAGTTGTTCTAGAACATGCATTACACAATCTAGAACCTGCAATCTAGTTCCTTTGTATTTTATCACAGATAATATTCAGTAACTAAGAGCTGCTTGCCTCTGCAGTGAATCAGGTTTGTACGGAATAAACGAAAGACTTTTCCATCATTTGAATGTCATTTTCAGCAGCGATGTGAAATCGTGAATTTAACGTTTTATGACTTCCATTGAATAATAAATGAGAACATTAAGGAAGCGTGCTAATGATGAATATAATTGGGGTTGGATTTTTTCATTTTAGCACTTTTGGCTGATTTTCCTGCACTGGTGCATGATGGGATAGCTCATTTAGAGCAGCCAAACATTTCGCCCTTGAGAAAACAAAGACGCTAAATTTCAGCGCCTAGTTTTTGGTGTCATTGGCTGACCTTTAAAGTTCCTAAACACACCTGTCTGGATTTAATATTTCACTCATTATCTATTCTCAATTTGAGTTGGGTCTTTATTTTAATATTAATCACTAATGTAAGATTTGAAGGCAGTCAGAAATCCGTAGATCCGGTTAATAAATAATGATGATCTTTAATAGTTAATATCTGTCAGAATAGATAAATATCAGGATGGACGATGAGTAATTTGCCATGAAAAATGATCAGATCAATAGAAATGTTTTACCGGAATTGTCCCTCTTATCGAATTCCTGTTTCTTGTTGTTGCTGTGGAGTCTGTGTAAACCTTACAGTCTTTATTTACCCAGGCTTTGTGAACATGCTGTTTATTGATAAAGAGATGTTACACAGTATAAAGCAGAAATCTATACTTCTCACTGCATTTACTTTATCTTGAGCTGCAGGATTTTACAAGAAATGGAAGCTGTAGGGCTCAAAGTTTAAAAAGCTTCTAAGTTCTACCAGGAAGGTTCTAATGCCACCTCATTTATTTCTCATAGATCTAGAGCCAATCACAACTAGACATTTGGATTATATAAGTTCTGTACTCACTCACTTTTGTATAAGCAGATTTTGACACCAGCACTCACCCCCATCCGTCCCACCACCACCAGGTCGGTTCTTGTTTGTACTTCCATGGTAGGCTCCACATCTGCCTTCATCTTCAGGCAGGAACAGCTGGAATCTGAAACCCACTGGATTCCTGGACGGGGGCACCAACACCAAAGAACTTTTTTGTATTATCTGTTACCTGCTACCATTGTTGATTACTGTTAAAATAAATATTGTTATTCAGATGTACTTTTGCCTTTTAAATCTTTCTGGTAGAACTGTTCTTTTTCTGCTAAAATCTAGACCGTAGTCCAGCGATAAATGCTTTTTTTAAAGTTGAGTGGTGTATTTTTGTGTGTTTGAATAGTTCCTCCATCCTAAAACAAAATTCAAAGTCAACTAAAAACTTTATCTACGTTGATTCCTCCCAGAAAACGTGAACCCTGTGGATCTGCGGTGCTAAGAATCAACTCCGCTTGTTGTTGCTGTGACAACAACGAATTTTAAAGCTGCTGTTAAACTGTTTTACTGCATTTAAGTTGCTTTACAGTACACAGAACCAGTGCAACATCAGTACCGCCTTTGACAGCACGGGGTAAGTTGGGTCAGAGCCGGCACAATTTACCCCCAGCTCATCTTCTGCAAAAAACTAAAGGGATCGTCATGTTGATTTAAAGGTGTTTAATTTCTCGTCTTTTCTCTATCTCTTTCTTAGTTGCAGCTCAGCGAGGGGAAAGTTAAAAGCCGGGTTTGAAGTCAGTCCATCCCGGTCCAAATTACAGGAAAGACAGAACAATCTCAACAGCTGCAGGATCAAATTCTCAAGCAGCAGGAGACTGTAAGTAGGGCAAGCCAAACTCTCAAAGACACCAGAAGAGGTATAAAGAGTCAACCATCTCTCTCTCTTTCTCTCTATCTCGCTCGCTCGTTTTTTCATGACTCCCCCACCCTCTTTACATTTTTTTAACTGTCTGTCCCTGTGATGCTGAAACCCCAGGATGTGTTGTTGAGAAGAATATGGAGTCTATTACACACACTTTATAGAGTCTTATCTAAATTTCACCAGTCAGTCGGCTTATATTTGCATTGGCGTTGGCTGAAACATGCACACTTCAGTATTTTTATAATCACAGAGAACTTTCTTTAGAAAGAAAACAGAGGCCCTCTGTCAAATCCAAACTGTCGAAGAACCTCGAGTGTTTTCTCCACAGAAAAACAGTTGTTTTTTGTTTTGCTCTAAATGAATTTCAGTTAAAGTGAGGGCGGACATGTTTAAGCGTGAAGTTTAGGATGGGTAACCTAATTTTCCCCAAGATGAAGTAGATGTTTGGCGATGTACGTTTAATTCCTCCGCTACACAAACAATGTCTATTTAACCTCGTAACCCCTACGAATAAATATTATGTAGCCAAACGCAAGTGTCCGGGATGGGTTTCAATTAATCTCCTGGACTTTTATCTTCAGATTTGCAAGGCAAACAAAACAGACGTTAAGTTCTGCTCAGGTTCTGTTACCATTACACATCTGGTTCTGTTTTGCTGTGCAAACCTTCTCTCTGATCTCATGTGTTAAACTACTGTAGCTTCGCCACCGTCTGTTTCCTGTCGGGGGGAAAAAAGGAGAGGAGACTAAAAAATGCATCGAACAATAATAGTTTTTGTTCCAGCAAAGTTCCTCCGTTAACACAGCTGAATAAATAGTCTTAACAATTTGGTTTGGAAAAAATGTCTCCCATTGCTGGTGTTTATCAAAAACTATGATATGTATGCTTTCAACAGAGCTAGGCCGAGCCATTCGTTTGTTTTTCTAGACAAAAAGAAAACTGTGTTTCTCTGGATTTGTTTGAATAGATTATCTTTTCCTCACAAAGGAATGAGTTACAACAGGCTTGTTTTTACCCTCTTGCCCATGGCTGGATTTTCCAAATGCTGCTAAATTAATAAGACGTCACAGACAGAAAACCCAGTGGCCTCCATTAAAGAAAAGAAATGGGGGAAGATAATTTGTCCCTCTGAAGTTAGTGCACATCAGAAGAGAGAGACAATTACAGAGTCCTTTACTGTGGGGGCCTTTTCATGCATTACCCATCAGCCCCTGCTGCTGGCTGACCGGAGTGACACACATTAGGGTTTGTGTAAGACTCTCATCAAATGTCAGAACCACACCAGCTCTCAGTCTCAAAAGAACTCTTACAGTTCGAAAGTGACATGAAAATGACACTTGAAATATTAATTAT
>JAZGTK010019180.1:0-11506 GCA_036877625.1 Ambastaia sidthimunki | reverse complement strand
TGCCTGACCAAAGGTCACTTTTCCAGACTCAACTTCAAGTGCTTTGAAGATTCCAGACTTACTTTTTTACCTCAGCTGTGTCCTAGATTTCAGTCGTTGTGAAAGACATGGGCTTTATACAATCTTTGCTATAAAACTGGCATTCAGTCTCATTTTGCCAGAAAAACAAGGAATGAGCTTGTTCATTTATATTGTCCTCCTAAAGAAACACATTTTAATGTGTTTGGAGTACATTGTTGGTTACAGTTTCAAAACAGCCTTTTCCACACTGCCCATGGTACACTGGTGTTACACTTAATGTAATAATTTTGCCACTGGCTTACACTTAAGCACTGGGAAATCCATCCAATCTCCTTGGATGTGGTTTACAGTCAGTATAATCTATCCCTCCGTGTACAAGGCACTTCGGCAAGCTCTGATATTTCAGCGAGAAACATAGTCATTTTCACTTTGGGAAAAATTGAGGCCTGATTACCCAGGATGGAGTTTCAGCATTTTTGACAGTAATTCTCCTTTGGAAATCTCAGTGCAATTAGCTGGTGTTTTTAGCCTTCATGAGAGCTACAATTTTCACTCCCACAACAGAATTGCCTCCTCACCCCTCGATTCTTCAGTCATCTTAAAGCATGTTGAGATTAACATTCTTTGCTTCTAAGTGACCCAGACATCCAGAGAAAAGTTATTTACTTAATTTCAAGAATATAACCGCCTGCATCAAAAAAATGTTAATCTGTATTTGTCTTGCTTTCCAGTACAGTTATTTGCTAAGGACATTTATTAAAGCAAAATTGTTTAAGACTTGCTTTAGAGAATGTATCTTAAATTTAGTTTGTTTTCTTACCTTTTGGCAAATAGCTTTCTTGCTATAAAAATAAATCTTAAACTTTCCAAAGGATAAAGGCAAAACTATTTAATAATGGGGTCAAAAAACTTAATTTAGTATATTTACTGAAAGAAAAATTCACTTTATTATGCCAGTTACAATTTTATTTATTATTACATTGGAAAAATGTGTGAAATGTTATATTCGCACCAGATTTAGTCTCTTATACTGCTTGTATCACAACACTTGACCTATTTTCTGTGCTCCTATCAAAGAATCCATGAGAATATCTGTGTTGACACACACGACTGACTGTTCAATCTATTTTTAAGGGTCTGTTGACTGAAACTCTGCGGCATGTCTAACTCAAAAAGATGTTTTGTTCTGCGGCTGTGCAATAACTAGCAACTAAGCTAACTAAGCAACTCCTCGGTTTAACCCAATTGTGTTTCTCACATTGTGTTATGAAAGGTACACAGAACAATGTGTTTTGACATGAATAATTCAGAAGTG
The DNA here is from genome assembly GCA_036877625.1 of Ambastaia sidthimunki. Classification (NCBI taxonomy): domain Eukaryota; kingdom Metazoa; phylum Chordata; class Actinopteri; order Cypriniformes; family Botiidae; genus Ambastaia; species Ambastaia sidthimunki. The sequence goes on along the minus strand of JAZGTK010019180.1, from coordinate 10,170 downwards.
TCTGTCTGGAAATGTGTTGTCATTTTAGTGTTATCATCTCCTGTATTACAGACCTAAATTTTAAAGACGACATCTTCCAGAAACACGATGTGATCTAGTGATATAAAGAGCCTGTAAACAAACCTATAAATTACCGTGAATTGCCGCTCTATCTGTCTCAGAGTTTGAATGAACGCTTCTGTGTGACATACATTCAGATTGTTTGGATCTTTATGGCTAGATCTGAGGTTTCACAGTGGTTCAGTGTTAACTGTGAGGAGGTGTAACCTGGGACCCCTTCTCGCAGAGCCCACCCCGGTCTCCCAATGTCGACAAGCTGAGCCACCCAATTTCAGAGGTGTATATTTACCTAATAATTTCATACTAGTCCATTTGTTTTACTAAGCTGTTCAAATGACAGAATACAATTTTTGTTTATGTTGTGTTCAGTGACAAACTACTTTCACATTCATTGTTCAGAATATGATTTTCTGTCACCGTATTAAGAAAACTAGACCTGTATCGCACGAGTTGTCGTGCTAAGTGCTTTCCTGACCCAAATATTAAACTGTTTTATATCGCTTTCTTATCCTGACAGACATTTATAAACCATTTTTGTATTGTAGAAAATGTTAATGTGTTTGTTTACTATTTTAATTTATGAATTAACTGTTACAGATAGATTTAAAAATAACGATAAGGAACATCAGGAATTGCTCAATGCTAAAAAGATCAGGCATTTTAGTTTATATTATGTCAGGGTCATTTCTAAAATACATTTTTTTTTTGTCCATTTGATTGGTCAGTCTTTCGTCAAAAACATTGTGTGTTTTTTACACAGGATATTTAACATAATTGCCCCTCTTATAGCACTACTGGCCCCAGCTGTTGTCCAGACATTTCTTTAATATCACCCAGCACATCAATAGGGGCCCATCACAGGAAAGGTCAGTTGTGAGTGCTCTCAGGTGACATGCATGCCCGCAGCCTCCCCCCGCAGCAGGACCCCTGCAGTCAGATCATCAGGAGTGGCCTGGCAACGCTGCAGCTGAAGCTGAAAATGTGAATATTGCAGATGCTGCATTGTCTCCTGCATATACGATAAGTTAAACTGAAACTGCACAGCAGGGTTTGGCCGTGTCTTAATGTAACAGATAACAGATTTGTTCAGAGAGCATTTCAAATGGAAAGAGGAATTTTAAGATGCAGTTAAATGAAGTTGAACTTAATTAGACTTGGTTCACTGAATTTTCACGAGACAATTAGGAACCTTTGAACTGGTTTTGCATAATGGGAAACAAACTGATTCTGCAAATTACTAGTTGTCATTTTTCAGTCCATTTTAAAAACTCTGTCCTGTTTTTTATTTAAACTAATCTCAAATTGCTTTCAGGGATTAGAATCAAATTGCTCAAAATCACAGTTCAGTTTCACTTTTCAGTCATATTTTAAGATTATTTTCAAAATGAACATTTTTACCTTGTAATATTTTTACAGTATAGTTTTACAGTAAAACAACACCTAAACGTCCTTTATCAAGACACATTTACTTAAAAATACCGTAATAAGATAATGTTTTTGTAGGATATAAGGCCAATGAGGTTACTATTTGTATATAATAGCTAATTTGAATAAAGCCTATATATTCAATATATATTCTCTTAATATGCATGTTTGCTTGTCAAGTAACTTAAATTGTTTCATGAATAAAACAGCAACGTTAAGATTCATTTTTGTGAAACAGGACAAAAATGCAAATGAAGAAAATTAAGTTTGTCACCTCCCCCAAGGTTACCAGCAAGCTTAGCATTAGAAGTCTTGTGTCATAGCCAGTCATCCAGAGATTGAGCTGTGTCGTACTGTACAGCGTTTTGTGCCTCATCAGCACATTTGCTGACTGAAGAGGAATATATGGCCCGCGGCACTGAATGGATGGAGCTCAGTCGATCAAATCTCTGCCTCATAACTCTAAATTTCATTTAGCCGTGGAACTCTGTGAGCAGTATTCACAACCAGACACAATCTGAAAGTGACATTGTGTTGTTGACATATTGATTAGAATACCTTGAAAATAATACATAAAGTTTTAAACACCTCCACCTGGTAGGTCTAATATATCTGGAAGAAGCTGTCCGTCGCGTTTTCATTCGTTCTTGGTGACAGTTGCTCGGCTGGTATATGACACAAAATAAGAAGTCTGTTGCTTCATGAACGCTCAATTTTAAAACCTTTCTTAGCCAATCACGTGAGCCGTAAATGTCATGTGACTGTCTCTATATATTTGAACTGCTATATTTGAACAGGAAAGTCTATTTCACTCTGTGCACTAGTGATACCTGTACTATAATGTAATCGAGGTTTTGGAGGATTAATATGGTGTTTGAAATGGTATTACAGTTGTGATAATGGTTGAGGCATCTTTGTTATTTTCAGTCCAATTTAGTTTGATGCTGTTAGTGTTGAAATACACACTTTCCCTTTAGAAACAGAAGACTGTAATTTTGTCAGCTTCATATATCTTGTCCCCATTTTCTTTGATGTAGACACATTGCATCAGTGTTTAGTCTGCCTCTACTTCCTTTGCAAGGACAATAACTGAATATCTGTCTGCAGTCAACAAACCTTCAAAATAGCATCTTCTGATAGATGAAGTCTTTATCTGCTCTGGCAGTCTGTTACCCTTCAGTACTGTAACAGGCCTGATGCTTCATTCAGCTTTAGTTGCTGGACTGGATTAGCACTGGTGCTTTTCCATTAGCCTCCTCTGGTTCAACCTTACCAACAGAAAACTGAGAAAACCTTAGTAAAAGTAGAAAACCTGTAGTCTAAAATGCACCTAAATTTATTAATGACAAATTAGTCTGTATTTACTTTCTTTATAGACCTTCCTTGTCCCTACTTATCAGTACATGAAATTCCAGAGAACAAAAAATAAATTTGGAGCAAAGTTTGCAATGATAATGTAGCTCTGTCCAAAAATGTAGCTCCGCCTCTAAAATGACATCACCAGAATAATGTATGATTTTAACCAAGAGCTGCCATGTTGTTTCCTGCACAATGAACTTCAAACTTGCCTTCAGGGTTGGTTCCATTATGATGTGTGACACCCACTTTCTATGAGCCAATTAATTCCCAGTGGATAAAATCAAAACCCGCCCATTTCATACAGACATTTAGACATTACAGTAGTAAAATGGTTTGTGTATGTTGTTTATTGTTGACTAATCTTACACACAACAGAATGCAGAACTGACCAACACACACATACTTGCAGACACACTCCTTACACAATCACAGGCTTGACATTGACTGATTTCTCAGTTAGTTCGTGCTGACGGACTAGAACTCTAATTCTGCTGAATAATCTAATGTTCTTGTCTGTCCAACGTGAACCAAATAAACCACATAGTCAAGGTCAAGGTCTGCTTCTGGAAATTACCTTGAGAAATTGGTTATCTTCTCCCGCTACTCCAACACAACATCTGAAGATAATCGCTAAGGAGAGATGGACTTAGAAAGAAGTAAATGAGATTTTAAAAGGGGGTTAGATTTCTTTCATCCCAGCTTAGTGACCAAACAGAAACCCAATCGTTCCCCCAGGAACAAAGGTCCACTTTGAGGTTGGAGGACATTGGGGACGACCAGATCAGAATACGAGGGGCTCCGTTCACGTCACACAAGCTCATAGAAAACTGATAAAGAACCAGATAGCCCTGCTAGCTGCGTAAGGTTAGATCAATGACTCTCCAAAATTCTTGACGCCAGTCCAAAGCTCTTTTAAAACTTGCTGAAGCTCAATCAGCTTGGCGGGGTGGACAGTTACATTATTGAGGTTAAAGGGATGTCGATAACTTATCTGTACTTGGCTTCGTTACATATAGATCTTTGTCTTCACAATGACACCGGCGGCACCGGTAGCGTTTATTGATGAGCAAAATTGCAGCTAAACTTGACAGCCAGTAATCACTGTCTATATTCATTGTATGGAAATGAACAGCTTTGACATTTTGATAACTCCAGACTTTGTGTTCTGCTTGAGTAAGGCTGACTAAATAATGATTCTTTTTAGCTTAAAGAAAATGATCTGCCAGAGGCATTTTCGATTGGACTGACCAAATCTGATTATTTCAGCATTTCAGACAAACACCATTGTACAACTTATTAATTCAAATAATTAACAATTAATTTATATTCGATATTTATAACAATATTTATATAATATTGTTCGTGTAGTCATTTTACACTAGTATCAATATGGTTTCTTTAGTTGCTGCTGACAATATCCGGAGATCGCTGACCAGTAGCTGATAGAAGTTTACATCAATATTCTTTACAGACATTTAAACAATACATTTTATCACTGTTTGCCTTCTGAAATCGAACGCATGACCTTGGCAACCAGCCATTCTTCAGCTACAAGAAAAGTATTATATACCAATTTAGTTTTACAGTGATTTAGATTTACAATACAACATAATACAACACAATATTTACTCAAAGCAAATTTACAAAATTCTTGACAAAAAAAGTTTTTGACAAAAACTTTCAGCTGATTTTACAAAAGGAGCCCAAAGCACTTTTTTAATCAGCCAAGTGGACATAGTTATTGATCCGACACCAAATATAAGTTCATTTATACAATCACCATGAAAAAAAAATATATATATATATAGTGTAGAAGTAAAACTGATGAAGTACAATTAGCAGGATTCATGGTAAAGGAGATCACTACATAACACAGGAATCTGCTAAACCTGAATATAGCTCAGGTTTGAATTTTCCAAAACAGGTATCTGAATATTTTAGGAGGCACCACAATTCTGTCGCTGCAATTATTCTGTCTTTGCAGCCTCTATTAAAATCAATATAAAGACCTTAATGAACGCTAGCAACCACCTTCTCTATACATGCAGCTGAGGAAAGCCCAGAGAGCAAAGGCTTGAGTTTACAAGAGTCTCATGTGACTCGCAGCTAAAGAAAATTCATCCCTCGCATGGTGTCATGTGACTCATTGTGTAATTCAGGCCTTTATAAGAAAATCTTGAGACCTGCTGATAGCAGGAATGTTTTAATTGCCTAATATAGACAATTAAAGACTATTATCAGTTTCTCTTAAGCTTTTATAGAGGTTTGAGCATAAAATTTGTCCTTCACGTTTGTTCTTCAGACATGAATGACACCTTTAAACTCATATGATAAAACCAGCCTAAAAAACCTCACATACTTATACTGAAAGAAGGACTCAGGCCATACTTAGGAACTTGTGGGAGGGCTCAATTTTCTTCAGAAAGTGTAAAAACAGTTCTTTGCTTTCTGTTTTCTATTTATTTATGTAAATCTTTGAGCATATGAGTACTAGTTTGTTGACATCTGAAGGCTGTGTCCTCATTGTACAAACTGTACAAAATACAGTTTTAAAAATACAGGTAAAATACAGGTATTTTAATGCCTAAATAATGACACACTAGCTAAACAATTGAGTTATTATGTAGAAGGCAGCATGTTGTACTTTGTTCTTTCAAACTTGGCTGTATTTTACATATCAATGAGACATTAGCCTGTTTAATGAACCTCTGGGGTTTTGTCTGTTCCTAACAATTACAAAACGTACATTCTGCACTGGTAAAATCCAGTACTTTTGATTATGTAGTAAGAAGAAATATCATTAGGTCCTTAGATGGGACATGCAAATACACTTTTGTAACAAAAGAAGTTCATTTGATGAATGGAACATTAATTCTGAAAGCTTCCATGATGCGTGTTTCCACCAAAAATATGAATGCTGTCCAAATGATTTTTTCAGCAACACATAAACATGCGATTATCACTGTATTTGTTCATTTTACCTCGTCCATAGAGGTGAATCAAACAAGACAGATTACATTTGACATTTTGCACATTTGAAAAAAATACTTTTTTATGCAGTACAAGCATTTGAATGTTAAATGCGAAATTATATTTATGGTTTTATGTTTAATCTTATTTGGTGTTGAAATGTATTTGAAATGTCTGTTAACATGCAATTTCACACCGTTTATTGTTGTTTATTGTATTTTTACTTGCATTTGATTTTGAAAACTGAATAACAGCCCAATGTGTCCAAAACGGAGCACACAGACTCAAACTAAAGATATAACACTTATAAGACATGCACCATTGCAAAACATTTTAGTGAGACCCCCGCAATATATTCACAGGCATACCCTTCACCCCCATGTGTGTCCTGGTTTGAGACTTAAAAATCTGCTTGGCCTACTTTGACCCAGATTTGAATGTGCTATGATTTAGGATGGAGTAATCCTGTTTCTGGCACACTCTGTAAGACGGGTGGTATGCAAATTAGAATTCAGGCACTACGTTTTGAACGGTTCCCTTTAGTATTTGAGTTTTATTAACAACAGACACGTTAATTCACAGTTTGCTTTAGCTTGCTCGTGTAGTGAGCTGTGTTATTGAACGATACCAATTATATTCTTTCACCGTTATGTGTATTTCATCACAGTCTTTTTCTTCCACAGCCGACCAGCGAGGACGACCTCTGCCCCATCTGCTACGCACACTCCATATCGGCCGTCTTCAAGCCCTGCTCGCACAAATCCTGCAAGTGAGTTCAACAAACCGCTGCCAGTGTTTTGTCAATAACCCCGTTCTTCCATTCATTGTTCCATTTAGAAGATTAACACCATGCAGTAAAATGCTTCTGTGGCCATTATGTGGCATATAGCATCATAAATACTGCCCGGTGACATCATGTTTGTAGTACTGTGATGGTTCCACTGGTAATTCTGTGGTCTGTAGCCACAGTTAGTAATATATTAATGACAGGGCATTTAAAAGAAAACATCAAACATTAAAAATATCAAGTGCCATTTTATATAGTAAAATTTTGTATAAAAATAAAAAAGTAAACATTTAGTAAAAAAAGTTTTTATTTAACATTTAAATAAAAACATTTTGTAAAAATGTATATAGTAAAATATAGTAAGGTATAGTATAGTAATTTAGTCATTTTAATATTTGCTTAGGTTTCCAAACATTTGGAGAGGCATTGAAAAAATTATAAATATTAACAAATAAAATGATGAATTTTGAATGGCAGTCAGTTTTTAGACTATCTCAAATATGCAAACATTGCAAATTTTTCCTTGTTTCCAAATAAATTACGGCTGTGATCTGATCTGACTCAGCGGTCTTTAACCGATTCACTGTCCCTGACGGACTGATCTCTTGTTTTCTGTCCCCTCTGCCTGTTTGTCTTTTATTTCAGGGCCTGTATCAATCAGCACCTGATGAATAACAAGGACTGCTTCTTCTGCAAGGCCACTATCACTGGAGTGGATGATTACACTAAACCAGCCAGCTCTTAGCATGTCCTTCACACACACACACCCCAGCACACCTTTGGGCACTTAGAATCAACAAGACTGAACTCATGCGCCCAGAGAACAAACATGTGCAGCCTGAACTCATCCCTCCATCCAGAGTTGTACCCACAAAGCACCACACCCTTGAAAAATCACTTCTGCGTCAGGTCTCTCTCCCATCTGTTCAGTTTTGGCAGCGAACACTCTGTACTGGTATATTTTGTCCTCTGGCAAATGGAGCGAGGCCCTGCGAGGCGACAATCCTTCCCAGGTGTCTTAGTGATGAATGGATGAGATTCTGTTCAGAGCTGCCGTCTGGTCCGAAGCTGAGTGCTGGTGATTGGATGGCAGTGATGGAGTGGAAGAATGGGATGCTGGGAAACAGGAAATGATAAATCCTGTATCAGGTGGACAACTTGCCGTCCCCCTCACTTCTATGTTTCTATCTCACCATCTCGTCTCTTATTGTCTTTCTTTTCTCCTTTTGTTTTGGTTTTCATCTTGTTTCCTTTTCCCTGTTGTCTTCTCTAATCTCATGTTTACTTATGCTCTTATTTTGTTTGTTGTTTCTGGTCTCCTTTCCTCCTATCTGATTTCATCTCATCTTGTGTTGTCTTATTTTAACTTTACTTGTCTTTTGTCCTCTCCTCTCATGTCTTCAACCTTTCTCTTCCTTTTTAACTCTGATTATAATCGCATATCAATCAGGAAAACAAATATAAACTTGGTACTAGTGACACTTTTACATCATTATCAGCATTTGGTATGTTTTTATACTCTGTACTGACAGCCATATTTGACATGATAATATGTAGAATCAAACAAAGAAGAAACTACAGTCAGTTCTGATTGTGGGCATGAAGAAAACAATGCTTAAATAACGTTACATACACGTCTCAGAATATATATATATATAAAAACATTTTATTAAGAATTTATATCATACAAGATTGTTTATGTACGGTTTTAAAATTGGGACTGTTTACATTGATACATACACACAATTTGATTTGCGGGACAGTGATAATGGTTCACGCCTGAGAGAGATGCTTTAATTTTATTTAAAATTTTGTTGTCTGTCAAGTGTCGAGATTATCGTACGACTTGTTTGGTCTAATCACGGTTACATTTTTGTCCTAAAAAATATTATTGTCTTTATAACAGTGTGGACGTAATGAATGTTCTCAAACAACCTTTAACTTCCAGATTTTTCTTTATTCTGTGATATTAGGAGTGTCTAGACTGCTGTTTTCATTACCGAACATCAACAGACATCTAGATATAAGTGCTTTGCTTTCTTGTGCATGGGGTTAGCTTACCCAGAATACTTTGCTAATGGATTTTGTTGCAGCTCAAGAGTCCATTGCCTTGCCACAGTTCACTTAAAAGGATATTCAGCCATTGGCAACTGCAGTTTGCTACACCAAATAGATGTATAGTGGTTTGACCCAGTTTTAAAACCATAAACATTTAGAACAGGACAGATTGATATATACAGATTCTTGAAATATACAGATTTTGTTGAAAAAGATTGCTTTTGCTTTTTGTACAAGATTCCTTTTGAAATTATTGTACGTTTCTCATTTTAATGATGCACATAGACTGTTTCAGACACGAACTAAACTTGCTAAGGTTGATAAATCACTGAAGTTCCAAACACTGTATAAAACTGATATTAACTGAATTATCGCAACCAAAAAAGTTTCTTATTTTCTCATCTGGACTGTTAAAGCATTTCTCATGTTGTGGTGTAATGTTGTTTTGAAACAGGGGTGCATGATATTCATTTAGACACCCCCCCTTTCGCTCTTGTGTGATTTTTTTTTTTTGCGATGGAGTGTTTGCCGATCATTTTAATTTAACAAAAGTTTTCTACTCTCAGGCATCTGTTTTGTTGTCAAAGGGAATTTTAGATTAGTTAAGCAATATTTAAATGGTTGTTGATGTTTTTGCTTTGTTTGATAAAAGGAAAGATTGCAACTTTTGGTTCTTTCACTTTTGTGGGAGTGTACATGTATTGATGTAATATTAGCATTAAATTATTTATCCTAGAAATCTGTCTGGTGTGGTTACTCTAGTTCACATATTGATGTCCTGTTACTTTGTTTAAGGCAATAAACTCAATTCCAAGTAAAATCAACAAACAACAAATTAAAAAAACATAATGTTCAATAAAATTGTGACACCCAGGGTAGCAACATTATTTCTATAATATGGCTTGAAGTAAACGTGCCTTTTCACCAATTTTGCTAAAATTACATTTAGTATTATGCAATGTTAGAAAATTTGTGCGGCGTTTTAGGCTGTATTCACACATTATTTTGATAATGGTTGCAAAAACAGCAAATCTCAAATATGAAAACTGTCTCTAAATGGTTTTTGTGTTGGAAGTGGATTTTAATACTCATTTCCATTACATCGTTTATTTCTTTCATGTATGTTAATGCCATAACAAACTCTTGCTTGTGTGATGTTTCTTTAATATCTTCTAATCTTTTACCATTACAAAGTTCTAGCACCAGGTTTGTTTTGATGGCCATGCAGTGTTTTCCACAGCTCATTTTGCCAGTGCAATCCTGTAAATAAGAGATGGTGTTTGGATCCTGATGGGGACGGTGGTCTTTGAACCCACCCTTTCTTTCCAGGCCAGCTTCCAGAATGCAATTTTCTTTCCTTGGCATCAGGTTGGTAGCATTGTATGTTATAAGTGAAACTCATTGCCAAGCTGGTTTAAAATGATGACATCACCACTAGTTGTGTCTTCTGTATTTTGGGCTCACTGAGGCATGTTTTCTAATGTTTATGCTGTATATGAGTCACTAGTTAT
>JAZGTK010019179.1:0-11506 GCA_036877625.1 Ambastaia sidthimunki | reverse complement strand
TCAACCTCTGCTGGTCAGGGGGAATGCCTTCTTTGTCTTGGATCTTGGCCTTCACGTTCTCAATGGTGTCACTTGGCTCAACCTCAAGGGTGATGGTCTTGCCCGTCAGGGTCTTGACAAAGATCTGCATGCCTCCCCTGAGACGCAGCACAAGATGCAGAGTGGACTCTTTCTGGATGTTGTAGTCTGACAGGGTGCGACCATCTTCCAGCTGTTTGCCAGCAAAGATCAACCTCTGCTGGTCAGGGGGAATGCCTTCTTTGTCTTGGATCTTGGCCTTCACRTTCTCAATGGTGTCACTTGGCTCAACCTCGAGGGTGATGGTCTTGCCCGTCAGGGTCTTGACGAAGATCTGCATGCCTCCCCTGAGACGCAGCACAAGATGCAGAGTGGACTCTTTCTGGATGTTGTAGTCTGACAAGGTGCGACCATCTTCCAGCTGTTTGCCAGCAAAGATCAACCTCTGTTGGTCAGGGGGAATGCCTTCCTTGTCCTGGATTTTGGCCTTGACATTCTCAATGGTGTCACTTGGCTCAACCTCAAGGGTGATTGTCTTGCCCGTAAGGGTCTTTACAAAGATTTGCATCTGTCAGAAAACAGAAAAAAAATAACGTCATGCATTTCCAACAAACATGAAGATTCCATTAGCTCATACACAAAAAGCTGCTGTAAAAGATTTTAAACAACAGATGTTTAAAAACATACAAATTGTCTAAACTTTCTTACAAACATCACTGAAAACTATTTTGAGAGACTAAGTGCTTCCATTGCTGCCCAATAATAGCCAAACAGAAAATTTGAAGGTGGCTTTCTGCAAACTATAACCAATAGCATAAATTTGGGGCTGGGCTTGTGGGGGGGAGTATTTGGGAAAACCTGCTTCCAAACATTTTTTCCATGTTGCAATTTTGTTTGCTACCGCTAGTGGTGCAGATGTTGCGTACAGTAAAATATTTTTTTTATCTAATCACTTTTTATTACAATTACTTCCTAATTTCACCTCATTTATGGATTTAGAATTTTAAAAAAAAACTAAATACTAACAATACTAAAACAATAATAAGGCCTTCGTATCAATGATTCTAATGATTAACATGACTTTCAACATTGTTTTAAAAGCTATGTTTTCAATGGTCTAAAATAAATTTACAATAGGTGAATATACCGAAAACAATACAAATGCAAAACAACGCGATTGTTCACTGCGCAACACCAAACGTCTTTTCTCTAACATGGCGGATTTACAGTATCATCCGGGTTCTTTGTTCACGGTGTACTGTGATTAAACAGAAAGACATCTGACCAAAAATTACAGTCAAATGCAAATAAGACAGAGCTTTACAATAAAGGTTTCAAACATACATACTAAGGTAACGTAATTAGCGGTTATTTCTTAAAAGCAGTATAAATATAAATTAACAGTTTTGGATAATTAAGCGCGGAAAAATATCGCCTTGTATCCAATAGAATACGCACAACTAAAACGAAGAGTTGAAAATAATCCTTAAATTTAATGAATATTATCGAACAGATATTGGTTCTTACCTTCAAAGAACGTTTAAAGACTGTGAATAAGCTTCCAACGTGTAACTCTCTTCCTCTTCGTGGAATAATGCAGACAAACGCGACTGCTACTGTCTTTATACACAACCAGCATCGTGACGTCACATGACAAGATCCCTTCGCAGTTACAACCCTTATTTGCTAAAACATTCAAATACGCTTTGGAACAAAATGTATATGTGATTAATATGTAGGAAAACTTAATTTGGTATCAGTAATATAAAAAAATATAATAATTATTAAACAAAACAATAATGGATGTGTCTAGAATATGCGAGAATGGGCAGTTCTTGTGGCACACCTCACCGCCAGTGATTGGCTGGTTAGGGTGTTTGTTCGCTTTGCTATTGGTGATATAGACCATTGGAATCTGGGCCAGTCAACCAGCAGCATAGTGCTGTGTCATTCAGTGATAGCAACACCTAGAATAGACTGGAAGGTTTGGTATTCTTAAATAAGTTTTTAAATACATTTCCTTATTTTTTGCATCTCAAAACTACTGTCCCATGCCTAAGATTATATGAATGGTTCCAACTAAGCACTTTCTTTTACCTGACCTTAATAAGAAATTATTAGTAACATAAGTGGTGTAGGCTGTTCTACCAAAAATAGGTTATAGCACAAAACATTCCAATATATTGTTCCCAGAAGACTGCTTCCTCAATAGCAGATTTTGTTTACAAAAACAAGCTGTCTGTTAAGCTGTGTTTCTATGAAATGCATTATTTGTTTTAGCCTGGCCTTTACACAGAGTTGCCTGAACCAGTACACTTAATATAGAACGCAATGTGTGACACAAATGGTCTTGCTCTAAAATGTGTTGACCCCCAACATGCTGCCTACAGCAATGTAGGTCATTTTCTGTATACAAGCTACTAGTGGCACATTCACTGCTGTACATCACAGGTTGACTTAAAACAAATTGTTATGGGATAATTTTCAATAGTTAAATATTTAATCCACAAAGGACACAGATCTGTCTTCTTTTCCATGTAATCCTATTGTGTTGCCATGGTAGAAAACAAGCTTGCATGATCACAAAGAAACTGCAAACAAGATAAACCAGTTATTAGTCTGCCTTGAGGTACGTCAGTGGTTAGCTTTAGTTTCTCTTTATCAACCATTACAGTATTTGTTAAAATTAATTGTCATAAAATAGTTTGCTGTTAAAATAGTTTAAATTGTTAAAAGATTACCCAACTCATCCGATTTATAATAAGCCAATTTTTAAAAACTTAATTACGTTTTTCTTTTAGCAGATGCTTTTATCCAAAGCGACTTTTAGAGAGAGAGAAAGAGAGTTTTTTTAAATTTTGACCTTAGAACCAACAAGTCTAGGCTACAAAGCTACATTTATAAGTAGGAACAGTTTTGATGCTAAGAACAGTTTAAACATTCGAAGAAGTCTGTTTTTGGTGGGGCATGGGTTCACTTATACTTCATCTATAAATTAAACATAAACCTCATCAAATATTAAGAATGGTACTATATAATCTATTGGCCATGGCTTTTAAACTTAACAGGGGATTAACAAGATTGTGTTCAGGCAAAATGACATTATCAGCATTTTTGGGTTGATGACCTTGTCTTTTGTTACATATGGATCTCTATCTTAACCATGACACTCAGTATGTGAAGCCAAACTCTGATAGTGCTCTAATAATATCAGGTGTTGGTCAGCCTTTAGCCCAGTGCTCTTATAAAGTATTAATGTCTTATTAAAAGCTTTTGCCTTTTAATAATGGCAAAGACTTTCTCCCTTTTATTTGCCATGGAAAATTTTTCTTGTAAGTACTCAGGTTATTATGGCATGACCCACTGATGCGTATCACATGAGCTGCCACATCACCAGACTGAACTGAGTGTTTGTTCTGAATCATATTTTGTGTACCTTGAACTTTACGAGTGTGCAGTTTCAAAATCACTGTGTACTGCTTGATGTTGTCAACATGTTATTGAACTTAACCTGTCATTAACATCATACAATATAACCATAAAGAATTTTACAATATAAATTGTAATAATACTATTTTGACCAGTCTATTTAATAGTTGTTTATACATAATTTAATAATACATATACTTTTTACCTTTGGTCTTTTTGGTGGCAATCTAAAGTGACAAGTAGTGTTTTCTCAGCACACATATCCAGTAGAATTTTTTTTCCTGTTAATACGTTTGTACTTTGGACTTTGTCTGGACATGACGGCTCTATACGGGTGAAAGCAGATGACCACACGCCAAGGGCAGAAACGTCACCCATACAGTCGAGAGTGTTTCTGTTTTGAATCGAGTGACGATCGTTATGAGCAAAGAATGTTCTACAGCAAGTGTGACTGACTTCACCGTTTAAACAGACAAACATCTGGGTTTAACCATACCATAACAATTACATAAACTTAAACGAGGCGCTATATGGCGTGCTTAACTAAAGACGAAAGGTAGGCTATGTAACCCTCATTTTCACTGTCTTAATCAAACATTTAAATATGTTTAAACCAAGCTCGATCGCAAAAGGGAAATGTATGCAAAATACTATGGTGTCAGCTGCCCGCCCGACAAAAATATTACTCTGTATACTGTGTTTTAAAAATCGCTTATATTGATACAATATAAACAGGTAGTGCATTATATTGGTGATGTTGAGACATGTGTTTATGGCCTCAGGATGTTAATGATCATTTTCCAGGGAACGTAATGGTCTTGTGAAACACACCGGAGGTTGTCACTGCGGGACAGTCCGTTTTGAGGTGTGGAGTGCCCCAGATTTACATGTGTTCAACTGCAAGTAAGGGCCATCTTTAACCTTTAACACGTGAATGAAGCCTTTTACAACTACCTGTATGTGTGAAAGAAGCAAACAGTGTTGTACCGAAAACGTGATTATGCGATCACGTAAATTACTTACAAAGGCTTGTTAAATTAATTCAGTAGCCTACCTCTTCATTTTAGATACCAAATGGATACTGTTAACTTTACTTACTGTGGGTCATTTAGGGTGCTATCCACTTATTGTTTCGATTTATACTGTGTCCCAGTTGCAGTATTTGCACAAAGAAACAGAATCACCACTTCATTGTGCCAAAATCCCAGTTTGTCTTGCTACAGGTATGTGATTTGAATGTACACAGGGCCTGGTTGGACTCTGCTGGCTGTATGTTTTATAGAGAAAGAGAACTATAAAAAAACATTTGTTGTAACAAAATAGGATTGCAAAGTAAGAATGACAGTTACACTTTGTCTTGTGTCACAGGGTTCAGACAACCTAACTACATACACATTTAACACGCACACAGCCAAGCACACATTCTGCAAAACTTGTGGTGTCCAAAGTTTCTATACTCCACGATCAAACCCTGATGGATTTGGTGAGTTAAACAAAACTGTATAGAAAAAACTGTATAGAAAAAGTAGCCCGCAAAATTCTAAAGCATTTCTATGTTGATTAAAATGTTTAAATATTTATTGTTGGTTTGCTTTAATTTTTATAAAAGAATGTCTTTGTATGTGTTTTCCTCCACACGTTTGATTATACAGGTGTGGCACCCCATTGTTTGGACCCTGGAACCGTGACAAGTGTAAAGGTGGAGGAGTTCTGTGGAGAAAACTGGGAGCAGAGTATGGACAAGCATCAGACTATTAGAAGTATGTCAAAACCAACAAGTGGTACATAACTCAATATCTCTAATGACCTTTTCAGGGCCGTTCCCTCAGTTCAGTTCAGGTGACTTCCATACTGCCACTTTAACTAGGAGACTAGATCTCCTATTTCTCAACAGCCTCAGCTAATTGTAAATAAAACATGAGAACTTATTACACAACAATCAGATGGTCATCTATGTGTCCTGACTGTGGATATATTAAAACTGTGTTGTAATTCACAAGTTTTATTTACTTTTCACAATATTTGCCACATTGTTTTGATTTGTAGTATGCATAAACACATTACAGATTTGTTCACAAATATATTTGTAAATACAAATAGTCAGTAAATTTTGGTACAGTGCTTAGTGATCCGTTTAAAACAGAGCTTCAACAATATCTCTTTATTAATTAATTAAATTAATTAAATTAATCTCTCAATTAAGTCCAGTAATAAGACTAACGGAAAATGTAAACAATATTTAGATTCAAACCTGTTTTTTTTAGCCAATCCACACAGTCAGAAGCACAAGTGTGTACAGATTTAGCCTGGTTTTGAATTCAGTTACTGTCTTAACTGTGAATCTTTGTCAATCTGGCAAAGTGCCCTTCAGAAGATTTCAGGCAGCAGTTCTTTATTGGCAGCCTTATTTATATGCTGTCAGTATATGGCAATTGTAGTTTTTACCTCTATATATCTGGCATGTTTTACAGACAACGCAGGGTTGAATAAAGGTGTTAAGTAAATTTTGCTTAAAATTTCAGTGCATGAGACAGGAACAGTGCAAAAGAGTAACAATTTAGGCTAATAGATTTTTACATTCTTTGTTTCCACTGTGACAGCGTGAAATGTGTTCGTAAACATGTAGCGTGAGAACAGTATGTAGAGCCGACGAAACCACAGCAGCTGAGAGTGATGACATATCATGGCGCTCTGATGAATAAAGATAGAGAAAAGAAAAGAGAAATTAACACATCGAATGTAACAGATTCATGACTTAAAACATAGTTACAGCTTTTTTGTATGGAGATTATACAGATGGCCTCATAATAAACCAGGTTGAAGGTATGACTTGGTTTGACATGCCACCAGCTGCGTTATTTTTGTCCAGGTGCCAGACTGGTTGGACCAGTTCAGGCTTTGAATGGTCAGAATAACTGCATCATTTACAGACATTTCAGCAGGATTGGTTAATGTTTACTGTGCATGGTCCCATTAAGGGTTCAAAGTACTAATGCGTTAGCTACTAACATAGCCTTTTTCAAGCAGAGGACCTTTTTTAATGTGTGTGACTAGACATACACTGTTAAAGAAAAACAACCCTCTTTAGTAATAAATGTTCTATATCCATTGTCTGCCAAACAAAGTTTTTGCCCTGGCCAGTACATCTGAAAAAAAGAGCTTACAGTACAGTAACATATTAGGCACTCAAAATCAAAGCATAACTGATGATTTTCAAAGTGTTTTTAGTTTTAATTCTCATAAATCAAGGTTGTTATATTAATTAGGGTTTAAGTTCTCTGATTAAGCACCTGATTCATTTACACACCTTGGCACGTTTGTACTCCTCCCATCCAATGATGCAGCAGAAATCAGAGGGGAGGAGCCAGCTGACTGGCAGTTCGAGAATTGACAGGTACTTTCTGAGGATGCTAATGGTGTGGAGGGAAAAGGCTTGACAACCTGTGGGGTCAGGCAGATTAAGTCAATTTCAGCTATATACATTTATGTTAAAAACCAATAAAAGGAAAATTATTAACTTAATACAATTGATAAAATAACAAAATCTTTTAACTTGCGCAACTGGTTGTAGTACTCCCATTTAATTTACCACAATTACAGACTGATGTATTTGAATATGTTTACAATCAAAATAAATGTAAACATTTTTGACTTTACAGACATCAGTGATCTGAATAAAGATAAGCTTAATTGACTGAGGATTTGGAAACTATGTTATGTAAAATAACATTTCTAAACAGATGGAAAAACACAGGATTAACCCAGGCCTAACCTGTGCAAGGACTGACAATGGGAAGCAAAGCATACAAATACCACATATCTGCGCATTTAGGGTGACATTGTCATGTTGAATGTTTTGTTAAACTTAAAAAAGAATGTGTCAGAGGAAAGTCACAGAGAAAGACATCTTTTTAAAAAGTCTATACAATTTCTTTAGCTGAACGCATATCGACCCCTAGTGGTCTGTATGCTGAACTCACCATTTTACTAGTATCCGTTTATGCCGTTTTTCGTCCTCATTATGCGTTGCCTTACACACACAATGTAAGCGCAAAATTGTGATCTATGTATGATTAACCCAAAACCACTAAGTAAAAATTAAATCCGTGGTTTCTCCTGGAAGGCGAGGCTGTAACTAGAGTAAGTGCACTTTAAACTGCTGTATGCTAAATTAGCAATAATTATTTATTTAGAACCATACCAAAACAAACTGCACATGCATAATGGCTAATAGAGACGCAAGATCTTAGGCGGTTGCTTGGATGCACTTAAGCAAGTATACCAGTGGGTGGTGCACTTAGCCTACAAAACTAATTACTGCCGAGGGGATGTGACCAGTTCAACTAGATGATTTTTTAACTAATAGGATATGTATGTAATGGAGTGAGATTTACCTATAGGTAGTCTTCCAGTAGAAGCCAGATGACTGTTGCCATGAAGGAGAACAACAAAATACGATTAAGGCCACATAGTTCTCATTAAGCACATAACTTACTAATCAACTAACAAATACACACACACACACAAAATGCAAAAAATACTGGCAAAGTGCCATTCATTTCCGCTGAGTAGATACACATTAATAACATTGCATTCGAAAACACTAATCGAGAACACTACAATACAAGGAATATATTAAAATGCATTTGCTGTGTAGTATATTCCATTATGCACTGAATATCTGACACAGCAGAAACTACAGCCACTAGATACCATTAATTCTATATATCTGCCTACAATTTCACCCAGCACAGCATTACAAACCTTGTATGTGTACTGTATTGCATATTGTGTGTATGTGAATACTGTATGTAAATTGTGATGCAGATTTTTTTTGTTTATAACAAAGATTTATTTGTCTGTGGGTTCTCTCTCTTTCTCTCCCATTTGTATTTCTCTCTTTCAAACACACATTCTGAGGTCTAGGGTTTTTCTCAGATTAAAACTCTAAATCCATATCCAATTCCTGGAAAACTGTCATGTGCTGGCTCTCTGGGTCATACCACCTGTGCAGGCCCAGAGGCTCAGCCTGGGATGACCCATTCCTAGCGCCAAGTTAGCCAATACTGTGCCTCTCTCTCTGTCTCTCTCACAAACACACACAAAATTGATAACAGTTTATTTATTTTCAGAACAGTCGTGCACAACCACTCTCATTTTACAACAAAAGAATAACACACACACACACACACACACACACACACACACACACACACAGAACCACTATATTAGTGTGGACCCCTCAAGTTTTGTTAAACTTTTGTACTAGTGAGGATTACCTAAAAGGCCATCACAGTTGGTTTTGGCCCTTACCTGCACACAAACATTTGCAACAGCACAGGACTGCTGCTCAGTAACACACTCTAAATTAGCAGGCTGGATTTCCCTGTGTTTATGTTGTAAAGCTCTATGAATTAAAATTAAATTACATTTAATTTTTCAAGTCAGATGTTCAAATGGCTGTTTCCTACAATTAAACATTACTCAATACCCAAACAATGTTTGTCCTCACTGTTTAACTGCAGCCCTTTAAGACATTTTCTTACATCAGCAGACGACTTTCATCATCAGGTGTTGTTTGGATGTTTCCATCATTAGTACTGATGAATTAAACCTTGAACTTTACAGAGGAAATGGTTACGATTACTTTTAGTCCAACACTCCCTAAAATTGTGACTCAGTGTTGAATTGTTACAATCGTTTTAACAACAAACTGTCTGATCCAAGATTGAGGCTGGTTTTTCCCTCCTGAACTGATTTGTTGTTTTGCTGGTCTTTTGGAATGTGTGTAATGTGAGCAAGTGTTTGTGTAGCAGTTATATGTAGAAATGTTCTGTGATGCTGTGACTGTGTGTGTCTGTGATGTTATGAACATATTTTGTGTGGCCTGAGAAAATGTGTATGCTGTATCACTTTATACGTGCGTGTTTTCAAGAATGTTACTTTGTTTACATGTTAGTGTTTGGCTAGATGCTGTGTAAGACCATGCACAGATGTGTGTTTGGTTTTTGATTGTGAAGATGATGGTGGTTTTATGCTGTGGTTCTTGGTTCATGTCTATATTAGTTATGGCACGTTTTTGCTCTGTAAATGCTGTGCTGGGAAAGGCGATCTTTAAAATTGAACGTGACATTCTTTTCTTTGTTTGACTGCATTAATACACTGAAATAAAACTCTAAACTCTATAAGCCTATATAATAAAAGATCAGATGTATTCAACAATCTTGAGTTAGGCCAGAACACAGAAGAAACAGCTACAGTAATGTCAACTCAGCAAGAAGTGTTTACCATTGTCTGTATAAATGTAACACATTTATTTGTTACTTATTTTTAAGACTATCCTGCTGAAAAGGCTTAAAACAGCTAAGACCAAATTTCCTGTCCTGTCAGGTTTTGCTGGGTTCTTTTGGTCTGTCTAGCTTGTGGGCCAACATAGCCAAGCAGTTTACTAGCAAATCCTAGTTGGTGATAATAATACAGATAATACAAGTTAATGTGTGTAAATTAAACGACATTAGGCTGTTTCCATTTAGAAATTGTCACAGTTTACAAGAAAAGCTGGCCTACTTGTAGCTGTTGTACCTAATTGTTTATGTGGAGGAAACAGCTGTTATTTCCAAAATATGTGTTTTGGAGTACAGTAGGACTGTATTTATTGTTTAACATGTGAAAGTAATGTCTGTTTTGAGTCACAAATTTCCTAGCGTCCTGTTGTTATGGGGTTAAATTCTCCATTTTGACATCAGTACACAGATACCTGAGGGCCTTGTAGATGGCAATATGATTGGCATGTCCACTCACACCTCTTCCATCAAATGTCAGTACCTGTGGATACACAACATAAACCAGAAATTGATAAATACTTTGCCAACTACACTTTAACCATGTAGTCATATAATTTATATGTACACTCACTGCAACAGTATACAAATATTTAAGAAGGGTTATAAAAAAATGATACTTTTGGTTCAGAATGCTTATTTATATGTTTCAGTCATGTTAAAATACAGAATATAGTGAGAAAGATAATTAATTTGCATAATAAAAATGCATAAAAATTAATGTTTAATTAACTTAATGTTTTTCTAATTCAGCAATTTTGTATTTAAGTACTTTAAAAAACCCAGTGTGGCATCCAATGTATGCCATTTTGTAAAAATACTCACAGCAGAATTGGTTGCAAGCAATCTGCTACACCATACTTATCAAAGTCCTTTAGTTTTGGCTAAATTACCATCTGATGGTCCATCAAGTAATGATATTTACAATAGACTGAATAGTCATATGAACTTGAATACCAGTTCCCTAAATATCAAAAACATTATAAGATACATATTTATTCTTTGCTGCAGATCCAGAGGAGGAACCTGTCTGATGTATCCCACAAAACAGCATTTGGTATGCAAAAATTATAAAGTTTGTTTTGTTTGTTTCTTTCTCTACATTTTTCTTGCTGCTGAAGAGCGGGGTGAAAAGGTTGAAATAAGACGATAAACAAACAAAAGAACAGAACTAGTCATTTGAGGACTCAGCAGTTTAGACAGTGCGGGTATTGCCAGAGCTGTGTGGAAACATCTATCTGTGTATGGTCTGTCATGTTACCAGCTGAGGAATTCTGTCTTTGGGAATGGGTGTTTTCCAAACTGCTGCAGCTGAAGAGTGCCAAAGGTGGAGGAAAATATGATTGACAAAATAATATATGTTGTAGCAGGTATGTAGATTGTTGCCAAAGACAATGAGGTGAGCGAGTCATTTTTAGAGGAGAAGATCAGCATATCTGTGAGGAGGAGGAAGAAAAACTCCAAACATTGTAAACAGCAAAAACAGACACTATTTAATAGTGGCCTGTGAGAAGAACAAGCGATAAACATGCCTGAACAATCAAATATACACAAAAAAATTCAAAGAGCTGAAATGTCCATGCAATTAAATTAATCCTTTTCAACAATAAGTTTGAGCAGGTCTGTTCTGTTCTAGTCTTGTTGTATGGACCTAAATTCATTTAGTTATGCCTACTAGGTGCAATGACAACATCTGAACACAAGTTATCTGTACATGC
>JAZGTK010019178.1:0-11506 GCA_036877625.1 Ambastaia sidthimunki | reverse complement strand
AGGAATGTGTAAAAAAATATATATGCACAGTGGAATGATACTTCCTTAGCATGCCAACCTCAACTTTGAGGTTTTAACCTCAAACGCTGTTTAACAAGACACACACACACACACGCTCTCCAGCTATATCTGATATGGCTCAAGAAACGGTTCATTTTTATGATAACATTAGCTTGGTGCACCACAAGCCACAGAACAGCCAAACACATAAAGACATATGAAACAAAAACAATTCACTCATTTAAAAATGTTTTTTTTTTATGTCTTAATAAAGCCATTTTCTCATTTTGATGTCTTTCAAAGCTATTTAGAGGGGAGTGGAAAAACAGTCCTGATAGGTCAGTGTTATTTGTTTGCCATTTTGAAGGGTGTACAGATTCTAAATTGCCAAAACACAATATACTTAAAAAATTATTTCCAACAAGGACTACAACATGAATGCAGCAAAATGTTTATCATGTCAGCTGAAAAGACACCCTACTACAGGGGTTCCTCAGGGTTAATTCCTTGGACCCCTAAGCCTGGAACACACCAAGCCGACCAGGCAGTTTTTGAACATCGGCCAACTTAGGTTTTTGGTATGCTGCACTGTCCACTGAAGTTGGTTCCTGTCAGCTTTTCTCAGCTAATTCAGCATGTTGAATCAGCTGTGGAACCTGCTAATGGGTCGGAAGATTCTGAGGGGCTGTATGACTTAGAAAACCAGTGCATGAGAAGGAAACTGAAATGACAAAGCAAGCACCCAACAAAGTTTTGCATTTCTTATACCAATACACAAATATTTTACAAAGATATGGATATCTAGAATGTTTTGTATCCTAGCAGTCACTAGTTTTTCTGGATTCCCATTTTAAGTAACAAATACGGACTACTACCATCTACTGGCATGGAAAGTTATTTCCCCTAATACAGGTGCAGAACAGATGTGCTACTTGGTCATTGGGTGCTGACCATCAGCCTGGTGTGTAGGAGCAATTTCTGACCCAGATGCAGCTGACGTGAGTCGCCCCACAGTTAACTTTCATCTGCGCTAGTTTGTAACGTTGGTTTGGTGTGTTGTGCGCTCTAGACTTCATCTACACCAGGTCACTGAGAACATCCAATCATACAGCTTCTCTTTCAAATACTGTGTTAATGACACCAAACCTAACATCTCATTTCCACAATCTGTCACACTTTTAAATTCTCCTGAGATACTTTGTATGCCTCCTGGATATATTGAATTGGAGTTCAGTTCCTCAGTTTCTACTCTATACCCAGCCACCTCCCTCATGAAATCTCTTTTTCATTTGCTGAAAATTCACACATTAAATGCATCCAAGCATGTTGAAAGTTTTGGCACCACCCTGGTTTACTCCTCTTTGTGGACGAAATTGCAAAGCATATTTTTATTTAAAAAACAAAGTAAAGAATTCTCTAGGGTGTGTCGTGAATGAAGAGCGTTTTACTAGTAGTAAGCTATTTCTTCTGACAATTTTAAATGTGATATATCAAATCTTTTCACTTAGTTGATTTAGACTCCCTTGAGTACCTTGGAGCTAGAAGGGTTTTATAGATTTTTTTTATAGTTTTATGGGGTATCCTGTTTTTCAACCAAACCTCCAATGATTAAGGTGACATGCCTGAAGTAAAGTTCTCAGTGCCAGAAATCAAGGTTTTTATTGTGCCAGCACTTATAAAGCACTAAAATAAAAACAATAAATGAAGTAGGGAGTTAACCATTGCTCTGGACCTGTTGATACCCTCTAGACACAATGAACTGCACATTTTTTCATTTGGCTACACAGACTTGGTCAATAAGTCACTTTTACTCGCCAAGGAGCAATTTGGAAAATGAACAAAGACTGCTCTGGTGTAAAGAGGCAAAATGGTGAGAATTTATTGTAAGTTAGGTGACCTGCTTTCAGAGAGTTCCTGGAGTGGTTTGTAAGTGCCATACGTCATACAAACATATGGTTTCAAACAGAGCAGGACATATGGTCTGAACATATCAACACTGAGTGCATGGACTAGAACTAGCACACAGTTGATTTTACTGATGGTATTCCCTTTTTCCATACTTTTTTTTTTACTCCATTTTTCACATGTATTTAATTGATTTAATTGTGTGCTTTCAGCTGTTTTCTACAGTACAGACTGAGATTCAAAACCTACACAGGTAGCATCCTAACAGAAATGCAAATGTTATGTGATCAATTTGGAATGTTCTACACTTACAAGTGTCATAAATATTGCTTGATTTTATAATGCCTGTTTTTTATGATGTGCTTGCCGCAATGCATTATGGGATTTCAGTCACTACATAGGACACATGTGAAATTGCTTTGTAATTTCCCCAAAAGAATTTATCTTAGAAGGCAGAATGATTCTGCTTCCCTTTAAGATAAATTCTTGAAAGGTCCTTTGCAAAAGTCGTTGCACCTACAATATGACCTTTATACAGTACATAGGCAGCTTGTTCGGTTTCGGAACTGAGCCTATATTTTTTAGATTCAATAAGAAAAATTAGGGAAATAACGTGTTGTCTATTTAATTTCAGCATTGCGTCATGCTGAGCATAGTAGACGTTTTATAAGATTTATTTAAGCTTCTTAAACAAATTGGACGTTCAGTGGAGTAATTTGTAGTAGAAACACAAGAGCAGCTGGTGAAATTAAATAGGTTCTCTGGCTCACCTCCAAGCCATTTTTACTACCTGTTTTTCATTCTTGAGCTTTGTATAATGTTTAATGACGCTTTGGATTTTAACTGATCTCTCATTTTCCTCTACTGGCTAACGAGGGTTACAGAGGGAAATGATGGCAATAAAACGTTTTGTGGTCAAATTACACTTGTGGTAAAAAGTGAGATGTCTGTGTTTCAAATAAAATACCAGTCTTTTGCTTACTACTGTGTGATGTACACTGAACCTAGTATGTTTTTAATGACAGTATGTGAAACAGAACGCATTATGAAATAGTAAACATTGCAAACAGCAGTATTTTGCTGTAGTGACCATATTACATTTGTTTTGACATCACACTACAAACCTTTCTCATCACAGTTAACCTGCTGGAATTATTTTAAATTGTTTAACGTTATCCTGTTTCAAACCACTTAACTCCTAACACATTGCACTGTGGGATACATCCCACTCGGTGTGTTGTAGTGTACATAGGCCAAATGCAATAGGTCAACAATGGATTTAGAAAATTCACAAAATTAAAATGTAGCAGAAATTGAACATAGCCATGTCTGTGTTACGCTGGGTTACTCGCCTTGAGTATGGCCACCAACTACACTTTAACAAATGGACTGACATTGGCTCAGGGACTCAGATTGATCAGGGGATCTTGGTTTGCCAGGATTAATATTAATATTTTCATAACAAACCTTATTAGACTATAAAAACATTTCATAAAATGAACATCAATAATTGCTTGGACACAAGTCCTCAGATCAAATTTATTTTTAATTCATTTTAAATGAATTGAGGTGGATTTTATTTCACTGTTGTCTAATTTAGTGGGTGATTGTTTCCTGGTGCTATCAACATCTTTAATAACCCTTCAAGATCCCAGTCTATTATGGGAAATAATATAAAAGGAAACTGCTTAACATGAAAAATAATGTGTTTCAATGACAAATCAGGTGACAGTGTTTTGTGTAGTAATAACCTACTAATGTCTAACGTTCTAATGAACACAAGAAATTGATGTGGTGAGACCAGAATGAAAAAAAATGCCTGCTCTTGTTCTATGCAAGTTAACATGAGCATATACTTATAGACTGAATAAATAACACAATGCCTGGCTGAGGTATTGCTTGTGTGATAGATTTATTGCCACAATGTGTCACTGGCCATATGTTGTCATGTGATCAATCTAACTGTATTAAGGCCATTACCTGAACACCTTACTGTATGCTACTCAGACCAGGAGAAAGGCCCAATGCTGTTTAAATATAAATATTATATATATATATATATATATATATATATTATATAAATAATATTATATTATATTGCCATATAATATAAACAGACTGAATCAGGGCAGGGCCATGCTGGTTATTAGCCATTGTCCTCCATACCAAACTAACAACCAAACACAAACACACAAAAGTAGTATTTACTGTATGGTTATATATTATGTCTGATTCATAAAAAATGCAAATCATGGTCCTAATGAAGTCAAAGAAACGCTACAATATTGTCTATAGTCATTACTGCATGCTATTCAAATTTAAAATGTAAATGACTTGCTCCGCCTCTGAAACAACTCATCTGATGTTGATCTATTTTTAATCCTCTCCCCTCCACCTATCTGTCATACAGAGATCATATTTCATGTGATCAGTTTCTTTATTGAAGTATTTTTCCTCATTAAATATCATGTTTCATTAAAAAAATATCTATCGAAAACATAAGTAAAATGGGTTGCGAACAAGAGTGTTGTTATTGGTTTTAAAACGTATTTTCTAATTCATTAGAAAATGTGTTACTTGTATTGTATTTGTATTACTTTATTAAAGTAATTGTATTACTTTTATAAATTATATTTTAGTGGGGTTTTTTCTATAATTTATGCGAACACAGTCATGGTATCGTTTCAAGGTCTGACTATCAGAATTAGTTCGGTGCCACTTCTGTCTGGTAACAGTAATTCTGAAGAGCCCTTCTGTTCAGAAGGATTTTACAAATGGCGCTTTTTGAAGTTGCCATTCTGCTTCGAGCTTTCAAAAACCCATTTGGTTTGAATTGCAAATTAGGATTTTATTCAGGAGCACCTGGGCCTTGTTTTCCATTTGCTAAAGAGAACCGTCACTCATCTGAGAGTCTCATTAGTTATGTAATGAAGAATCTCAGTGTTTAATCCTTTCTTATGATCCATGATAAACCAGCATGAGAAAAGACAGTCAAATGTGCTGTTTATACACCTTGAAAAGAAACTCCAATTTAATTTGAATGGCAATGCGTGAGGTTGTAGATCAACTGACACTGAATCAAAAAAGTACAGGTTATTGTCGCTTACTGTCTATTGATAAAAGTTAGCCTAATGTACTGTATATAAAATCGAAATGACAGTACATAC
Source organism: Ambastaia sidthimunki (assembly GCA_036877625.1). Classification (NCBI taxonomy): domain Eukaryota; kingdom Metazoa; phylum Chordata; class Actinopteri; order Cypriniformes; family Botiidae; genus Ambastaia; species Ambastaia sidthimunki. The sequence continues at coordinate 6,434 of JAZGTK010019178.1, read as the reverse complement.
ATTATACACCATTGATAAAAAACAGCAATAAAGCTTACTATAACACTTCACATTTTATCCATTCATGATAAAAGCAGCATAGTGCAGAAACACTGAATTTCACATAATTCCTTTTATTTGATCACATGATAAAATACAAAGATAACATTAGTTCTGCTGATACTGTAAATATGACGAGAAAAAGTATAAAAGGCTTATAGTGGAAGCAAGGCTTATGGTGACAATACAACAAGTTAGACTTGTAAAATCTCTGGGCAGCGGGTCATTCAGAAGTGAAAGAAACACATTGAAATAAAATATACAGTATCGGCAAGATTATTAGCAATGCATTGCAGGGAGAGTCCAAAGAGTGACCCTGCTGTCTGCCCACCACAGCAGTATGTGAGAGTGGACAGTAATGAGCTGTGTGCTGGCACAGGAAGTTCCGGAACAATGACTTTAACAATTAAGAGAGATCAGCTTTGATGCCCTACTGATCACACAGGAAAGGACTTACTTTGATGGAACAATTTTTACTACGCAGCGGCTTTCATTGCCTCATACATTTAATCCGTGTGTGTGTGTGTTCACTAATCTCACACAGCCAATTATCTCAGCAGGCTTTGACTGTTTGCTTAGGAGTTCTAGTAATTTAGTTCTGTACCGCCAATGTAGTCTGTGCTTTGATTTAAAGCTCAGAGCCACGGCGATGCATTTGCTTTACAGAGTAAAGAAAGAAAAGTTTCTCTTAAAGAGGCTGTAACGATGTTAGCCATTCTAAAATCTCTGCCAGACTTAACGCAAAAAACTGAAAATCTAGTAAATGTTAAATGGGCTCACAGGTTTTTATTGTACTGTATTCAAAAGTCTCTAAATTTAAAAAGTGTTTTCTGTAGAATAATTTGTGGAAGGTGCCTTAATTTTTTTAACCAGTCTATTGTTGTGGTTTATAAAAATGATCACAGATACATTAAATTATTAAAACCAACCAAACAGTGATTGATCATTTCATGCCAGACAGACTGCTACACTTCCTGTCTAAGTGGCCATTTCCTGGCCAGTTTTAGCTCAAAACCACTATTTTTTCTACAGTCTAATGTTTAACTATGCCAGACTACTAACGTGCCACCAAGCAATTCACATGACATGTTAGCCTAATTCTCCACCAACAAAGCCCATAATCTGTAAGCCTTTAAACTTCTAAGGCTTTTTCAAGCAACCATTCAAAATGTGTTATAACCTTTTTTTGTATAGTTTTTTAGTTTACTGTTACAGCCAACCAAAGTATCAAGTCGGGGCGCTTTTAATTTTGACAGAGAAACTGCTATTTGTCTCCTCAACATTAGCCCTGTATGATGGCAATTACAAAGTGACCCAAGATTATGGATGTGGTTTTCTCTGCTTCTATAACCTGGCTGTCAAAAAAAGTTTCATTTATTTTATTTATGTTTTTCTCTTTCAGTGGGAAACAAAGATGAAGTAATGACAAACACAGACTAACAAATTCAACAGGACAGTTCAAAGAGAATGAGATTTGACCTTGCAAGACCTACAGAGATGAATTGTTTTCTACCACCAACACTGTGCACAAATCTGAAATTACGGTGGAACTTTATAAGCCACAGTGGACGTATTGTGTAATATATCATAAAAGACATTATCTGTCACGGAAAGATTTATCTGTTTAGGTTGCGGAATTATTTAATTTTAATATTCTTAAATCAAACTCTACTAAAATTCAAACAGATAACTTTCAATGCCGGGAAACTATAAATGTCAAATCGGCAGATATACAGTAAAGAGCAAAACAACTTCCCTCTGTGTCTCTCTGTTGCTTTGCTATAATGGAATCACAGACCTCTTTACTAGGACAGGGGTGTGCGTTAAGCCAAATAACACAGAGCAGATGCCCGCAAACCCCACCACTGTACAGCAGTGAGAGGAGGAAGCTGGGGGTAGTATTTGGGGTCCTCAAGTGTGCCAGTTTTCTTTATTTTTTTCTGCAGCCTCTCTTGAGCTGTTGTGGTCCACGATAGAGAGTCTCAGGGGCTCGGCAGTGTAATGGTAATACGGACCATCTGACAGCTGTCAAAACAGGCCTGTTAGTCAAGCAATGAGGCCTGTCAACCTGCTGAAAAACTAGTCTACAGCCTCTCCATTTTCTTCACTTTCTCTCTTTCCCAGAATTACTCACTCACTTTACACTGACTGCCACAAAATAGGGTTGGTTTCCTTCACGGGTTGACCTTTCACACTTAGGCCCGGTCCATACAACAACAAGTTCCAGTGTAATCACACATCTCGCAGACTATTGGCTGATAGCAGTTTCAAAGCAGGATGTGTTCATAGGAAGACCGAGGAAGGCAATCAGATTGTGTTGTTGGAGATTATGTTGTATATTTACTCTTCTAGTCTTGTAGGCTCTGCATACAACAACCCGATGGGATATTATTGTTCCAAGGTTGTCTTGCTACTTCCCGTGAAATTTTCTAATACCATGATTCTTAATACCATATTAACAATTTAAATTACATTTAAAAAGTGTTTTTTTTTTTAACTAAATAAACACTTGCTTAAAATCACTTAAGTCACTTTTTAAGTAAACAGTAGAGAAAACCAAAGCAAAGCTTTGCAAACATAACAGATATATTTGTGGATTGCAGACCAAAATTGGGGCATAATTCTGTTCTGATAAAGTTCTTGACAGCAGGGAGAAAACAATGCCAATGCAAATAATAAAATATAACTAACCATATAATAATGAGAAGGACAGAGAATATACTTCTTTGTCTGTTGTTGTTGGCTGAGCATCCAAACAAACTTTATGGTATTCTGAAGGAAGTTCATGTCGTGAGCTGTTTCTGAATGAACAGCTGCAATATTCCACCAAGAACGAGCAATTAACTTTAATACAAGGCAGTTCATGTCTATTAAAAACATACCACGAATAATCCTTCACATCCTGATTATTCAACCTTGCATGTCAAACACCAGAAAGACATGCACTTGTTTCTTCTAACAACATTTGGTTGAACACTTGGAATCTGCTCTGTTCCCAGGCATTGTTTCATATAAAATGTATTCTCTGTGACAGTGTAATGACAGCATATTTTTTTTTACACATTTGCGTCACCCACAAATAAGAGGTACACATCTGAACATGAACACTTTCGCATTCCCTAAGTCATATGTTTTTGTTTTATATTAGCATTTGTAAATCTAACGTGTTTCCTTAATCAGAATCTCTGAGTAACACTGAAAGCAAAAAATCTGGTGCAATGTGAAACAATCAGCTAATCTGTACATATTTTTTGTTTAATACAGTTATGTGAGCTAGATTTGTGACCACTAAGATTTTACTGTGGGTGGGGCTACTGAGCATGAACCCCCCCGAAATCAAAACCCACGGACTGACTAAATATTTTGTCACTTGTAACAGTCACAGCGAGTCAGAACAAAGATATTACTTTATCACTTTTTACTTTATTATTTTGAATTGGGGTAGAACACAGTGTATTTTTTTGGCATTCGTAAATCTAATGAAACCCAATCTCTGCACTATGTCTAATGTGTTTGAACTGCACTATTGACTGTTAAAATAAAACTCTCCTCTCAGCTTGAGTGAAATTGGTGTTGTTAGACACGCTAATGGCCATTTGCTGGCTTCTGTGTGGTAAGTTGTCACTTTATGTCCTGAAATTGCCACTTTTCTACCACAGGCCAAATTACACAGTGCAGGACTGCCATTACTTTCAAGTACCTGATGTCCAGTAGATAACAGGCACTAATATTGCAGTACAAAAAGCCAGGAGTAATATGCACCACTTATCCAATCGCACCAGGATCATTAACTCAAGCTCAGCTGAGGGTCCTAAACGGGTAATAAAAATACGAAAAATACACCTCATCAAGCCCTGCGCTGAGGACATAAGAGCCATAACCTCAATCTTAATTCTGGTAGTGTTTGATGGAGATCTTAACAGCTGTGCTGTCACTTGTTTGGAGGTTGCGTGCGGGCCCGGTGTTGTTCTGTCATGTTTACAGGTGGAATGGAGTCAGATATCCAGAGAATACTGAGTGCAAGTTCAAGAGACTTTAGAAGGCTACCAAATAGTGAAAATTAAACACCTTTTTAGAACACCCTGCCTACAATAAAAAACGTAAAAAGGGGTCTGTCATTTCCATAATCTTTAAAGTATTCATCATCACATCCACTCTACCAGTGACAGTATATTGATCTTGCCAGCCACCATTGACTGAAATGCACTGGGCTAAGTGTTGTTCACTTGAAAAACTCTCTGAAATTAATACAGGTCAAAACTGTTACGCACATGTCACATCCATTAACGCCGGAGGTCTTTAATGGTGCTATTCTGGTGAAAAGACTGATTGGTCAGGGGGATAGGACTATTTGGAGGCAGACAGAGTTGGTTTTGGCTCGGGTTCGAGGGTACTGGGGAGGATTGAGCTTTTTGACTTCCCACAGTCACCTGGCGAGGTTCTCTGGAAAGCTAGCCTGCAGTAAGGATGGTTTCATCCAACACAAACAGGTGCTGCTTCAAACTTTCTGCATTTGAAAAGTCTCTTGCCATTCAGCAGACAGGCAAATTAATTAACTTGAATCAGATATTCATAAACATTTTTTGTTGAGATATTCTGCACAAGGCAACTTCAATGATTCATATTTCTTGTACAAGTACAGACGTTTGCAGTGGAAAGACAGAAAACATTCCAGATTATTGCATCATCTCAATTTTTAAAAACAGCAAGAATTACCCTACTGTCATTGAGAAAGAAATCATGCTTTAGCTAGGAAACTGACCATGCACAGCTAAGCTTAATTCATATTAAGATTCTTTAGTAAAAAATATTAAGAACTTTAGTATTAGTCTTTCCTGTCCAAATCAAAATAAAGCAAAACCTTTCAAATGAAAGTTTTTCTTTTATCCTTTTTTGAGTTATGCAATGTCTTTGTATAAAAGAAGTTGTGAAAATTCCTTAAAAAAAGGTTATCTTTAAATTTGCTATATTGTCTCTATTAAACGTTCTGCAAGTTTAATAGAGACAATAAGAACTAGCATGTCATTTACAGAAGTAAATGGAATAGTTTTGTTTTTCATTAGCATGCACTATGATCTCGTCCTGTAGTTTTATTAATACAAAGCACCCTAGATAAACAGGTACTGTATATAGCACATGTATTCCTTCTTTCTAACAATGTCCTCTTTCCAACAATCTTCTAACAACTTTTGCGTGTGACCTAGTTTATGGTTTAGCACATGGGAAACTCATGCTTTTCTCTATGGTTAATAACGTGGGCGTAACGTCCTACAAAATGGGGTTTGAAATTAGTAATGGCTCTAGACAAGTGAAAATGTATTATTATGCTGATCAGGAGACATTTCATCATGTAGTATGGATTCGTACACAAAGCTACTAAGTTTACACCCAGTCCTGTATTTGGATCTCTAATAAAGCACTTGTGGATGAGTGTTTGGCTCAAGCATGACAATTTCAAGTGTTTATAACGATATTTAACATATATCCTATAACCATGTTATGATAACTAAATATAAATATATTACAAAGTTGTAAATTGGATTACATATGGGACAACAGGGCTAGATGTCGCATGGATAAATCAGTCACCTCTTACATATTTGTTGTCAAACTTTTAAATCAAATGTCCAATCACACAAATGTGTCTTTTCTCCAACAGTGGTTAGTTAGTGGTTAAATACATTCTTAACTTTGAATAATTCATTTGAAATATATTAAATTTATGAATATAGAATTTAATATTTGTATTGCATATTTTGAATATTGAATATTTATTTATATTAAACACCATACTCTCCTCAATGTAATCTTCAGTTGGGGTGTTGACAACTTACTATCAATAAATTAACACATGTATAAATTACAACTATAGTTGACCAAAACAATGATTTGTTTTTTATCAAATGATTTGCTAAGCTATGCAATGCCATACTTTTATTTTATTGATTATATTATATTAAACCATTAAAACAAATGCTTGAAAAACACTACAGAACATTTTAAATAAGGCTCTGTTTCAAGGCCCTTAGTAGTAGGCACTTAAACTGGGCACAGACTGTAATTAAAATGCTAAGATGTGAGTGGTTGCATTGGAACAGGGACTGTTCAGCTGATGTAGGCTGCAGTCAGTCCTGTCTGGGGCTCCAAACAGTAAACCCACAGGGAACACATGGACAAGTCTTGATAGTAGCCAACTGTTTGTATTCAGCTAAGCCTCTCTTATCTCCAGCAGTATCAGGGGTCTATTGCCTCTACAAATAAAGGGGTAATTAAACCCAAGGAGCGCCACAGAGATCAAAGCAATGTCCTGAGAAGGAAAAACAGCATGGGACAGTAAAACAAGTGCATGGTTGTGAATTTTAAGAAAAGGGAAGTGGACCACCTCGAACCTAAGA
>JAZGTK010019177.1:0-11506 GCA_036877625.1 Ambastaia sidthimunki | reverse complement strand
CTTGCAGGGAGTCTGCTGACACTAGCTTAGATAATTTAACATAATTTGCTGTCTTAAATACTGTCTAGAATTTCTATATTTTACATATAACTGCATATGTCATGCACTCCATATAATATTTTATTTCTCTTTTCTGTATCTATCCCTTGATGTTTTTCACTGTCATTTGTACAGCTGCTTTGTAACAATGTACCACTGTGAAAAGCGCTTTATAAATAAACTTGAACTTGAGACTGTTTTGAACACTGATCTGTTATCTGTGTCTATGACTCAAAGATGAAATAGTTTATAATAATAATTGTTTATGTTAGGGCTGAATGACACATAGATTGAATAGACAGTATACACATCTGCTAAAATGTAACAGCCTCTGACAAACAGCTTTGACTCAATACATCTAAATGCTTCAAACATTGCAAACACTTCACATCCACTTCATATCTTCATCCAAGAAACAGACTTATAAAGACAGAATATCAACTTTGGCAACTTAATAATCTTGTCAACTCGTCTGTCCCAGAAGTATTAGAAACATGCACTCAATCCTCAATATTTCAAAAGCATTAGAAATGAAACTGCACAAACATAAATAGAATTATAAATAGATCAGGTGAAACTTTAAATAAAGGTGTGCTAATTCTGTGATGCCACGAGGCGGCAATTTTGGTTTGATTACAAACACACAGCTCAGCTTTAATGATATATAATAATATTGGGGCATTTAGGGTTACAGACAAATGTTTACACAGACACGTAAGTGTGTTGGTGTGTATCACAGATAAACATGACAGTTTTGAGTCAGTTCTGTGATGGCATGTCTTTAATTGTGAGTTAGTTTTGTGATGGCATGTCTTTATTCTCACCTAGACTGGGCAAATCTGTCACAGGAACCATCAATGACATTCAGAAACCTAAACCATCAATGAGTTATAAAAACATCTTCAAGTCTACATGTCTGTTCCTATGTCCCAGAAACTTCAAGGTTTAATTCAGTGAATGTTTTCACAACATTGACAACATCTCATACAGTCTCCTAAAACAAAGTTATTAGAGTCAGTGAAACAAAGACAAATGGTCTGGCATACAGAGGGTTTTTCCCTATTTTTTTATATAGTTATTTTTGATTTATGACCTCAAATGAATTAAGACATTTAGGACAAATTAACTGGCCAGCAAAATGTGTTAAACACAACCACCCCTTCCCCCACACACAAAACAAGCAAAAAAAATACATTACAGGAAATAATAACTTGTCAAAACACTACAAGTCATACACCTAACTTTAGATCGATACACAGATAAACAAAATAAAAATCATAATATTTATAATAATGACCATTTTCTTGGTAAACTATCCAGTCACTAGTGGCATTATGTATTCAGTACTACACCACATATCAGTCAGATGTTCACATTTCACCAGCAACCTGCACACTAAGTGTAATTGTGCAAAGAGACCAATAAGAGCCCTGCTGCAGGTCACTGTTTTCCACTCTCAGCTTCCTCTGCCATAAACACCTTATTACTCTTCACAAAACAAACACACTCAGGTCACACTCAAGACTGCATGTAATTATTTACTGTAAAATCGTATCTTAAACAGGAACTTGGTCTCTTAAGATGTCTCAGGCCCTCAGGTGTCTACTGTATGTTTACACGCATGACAATAAGCATGTCATAGACTGTGTTGTGTGTTAGGCCTTTGATGGCTGTGATCCAGACAGCCAGAGAGGCTTTTGAGAGAAGCATCTTCCTTCTCACAGTCATACATCACAGCACACATCAGCTCAGAGAAAACCATTCATCCATCAGAGCTGGAATCACACATACTAAGTGAATGTGTGACTGATTTTGTGCGTGTGAACCTGTCAAAATGTGCAAAAAGGGACTTCCTGTTCACCCTTCTCTGAGAGCACACCACATGCATTTTCTGGCATAGCGTGCACTGCTGATAAGCGCTATAAGTAAACTGAAAAATCCTATTATTATTGTGATAAGATTTTTTTTTTAAGATTTATTGTGATAAGATGTGATAAGATAAGATTTTTATTTTTTTATTCCTTAAATAGTACCTTGATGAACATATTCATTTTAAACACACATTTACAAGCGTGTCTGTGTTTGTCATATTTTAAACAAACAAAAATCAATACTTGATTGCACAGAATGTCTTCCATATGTACATGCATTTCAGACAACACATAAACCAGTGCCACTGATTTGCTCTCAAACGTGCACTTAGGCACAATAATTATAAACATTAATGAAGAGCTTATTCTATCTTATCAAACTCATAAAAACTGGCATTTGTAAAATGCCAAAAGTTAATCCATACCATTTCTCCTGAGAGACAAAAGTGTCCTTCAACATAATCTTGTGTCTCTTTTAACACAATAAATCAAGGTTTTTGGCCCTAATAAAAATAATTTCTTCCAGTTGATCAATACAAATATTAACGCATAAACATGATCATGACTCGTTAATAGAAAGTACTTCTCTTTTAAGAAGTCTATGACTCGTTTGAAGTCAGCACAGCAGTATTCTCTCTTCATGTCCATCAGGACACTGTCGGATGCTGATTGGACGGGCACGTGGAGGAAGGCGTAGACTCGTGGTGATTCAGGATTTTTGCCATCAATCGCTACGGCTGCTCAGTCCTGCAACATAAGGTGAGGAACAAGTTTGCAGACATGTTATTTCTAGAACACAGCATCATCTGTGAGCGTTCAGAGAAAAGTCCACGATGCAAACATCACATCACATGCAATTTAGAAAGGTAGAGAAAAGTTCTTTTAGATTTTGTGGGCCTGTGAAGTGAGAATGTCAAGTCTTTCTTTTATAAACCGTTCCATATGAAGTCTTTAAGAGCCGAACGGCACCAATGTAACTTTTGCTTCAATTATCTGGATCTCAGGGGTCTGCCAGTAACCGGGAACATTTCCCCAAAAGCTTCAGAGAAAAAGACTCAGAGAGATGGTCAACGCACATTCACTATTCCAAAAGCTAAGCTTAAAGAATAATAAGAATTATTAATATTTTTTTTATTATTTGGATGAGAATGAATAAAATATGCATTGTCTGTATTTTAGTATATTTCTGGTTTAATGCTTCAAACATGTTGTAATAATAGTCTACGAATAACCTTTAAATGTAAGTTTACGGATATTTTGTACACTCTGTCTCTTTAGTCTCAGTAACTGTTTTGCTTTACATTAACTTCTGCTATCTCCTAAAATATACATTCAAACGACAAGGCACACAGCACATGCAGACAGATGAATGAAAAATGGAAAGAGAGAAAGAGATGGAGTCTCTGCTGAACTGAATTAATTTACTGATATTAAATGGGTCCAGTTGAGAGAAAGGAGCTGTTAGCACATTGCAGCTGTCTGGTAGTCATAACCACCATTTAAAAACATCATTATGTCAAATTTCTTATCACTCAAGAAACAAAAAGCAGAGGAGAGGAGAAAGGAGGGGAAGGCATAACATTTTTTCCTCAGTCTAATCTGAGAAATTGTTGATTGCGGGTTATCATCACAATTAAAATCCATTGTGTTAGCGAAGCCCACCAAACGCTCGCCCATCCCTGTCCTGTCTCATCTGGTTCTCTTGTGCCTCTCTGTATGGGGTGTTACATTAGAGGATAAAAATAAAAGAATTAATTAGTTCAAAGAATAGCAGCTGATTAGTTAGTGGATATAAATTGGGCCCACTTACACTGGGACATGTAACGATCTCACTGAATTAAAAACACGTGTCACATCACACAGTCAGGAGGGTCAGCACCAAACACTGCACCATACCGTCCAAACCTCACAAGCCACCAACACTAGACAAACTTTTGCTTTTGACTTAAATTATATTGAGGGAAAAAAGAAAATCGAAGAGAAAGAAGAAAATTTAAAGAAAGAGGAAATGGGAGGCAGAGGAATGAAAGATGCATCAAAACAAGAAAAATAAACTTCAGCATCACAATTTTGAATTAACCATATTAAGATTTTATTAGAACATTTGAAATCTTGAGTTGTTTTTGTTATACTTTTATATATTGTTTTGGTCATGTCAGCGGATTGTAGGCTTTGTTGTAAATCTACATACATATAAATAATACAAAAAATGTTTAATAAATTAAAAATAAAGAATTCTGTCCAAAGCAATACACATGAAATACATAGAACAGATCAGTTTTCCACATTTCAATGTATGGTATAGTGCGAGATTCAAGCTCTGTATCACCTGAAGCAGGTTTGTTTCAGATGAATGACATTAATGAAAACACTTTTCTCCAGCATATGATTAACAGTAAGTCTTCATTAAAATGTAACACTATCCAGAAAGCGTCAGTTTCCTCAGATCTAGACCACCAGCCTATGAAATACAGAATTAAATATAAAAAACAATAATCTATCAAGACTTATAGGAATGAAATCTAAAAAAAAATCCAAAGGTTTTGTCAGGGCTGTTATAGATCACAAACACATGGCAAGAATATCCTGCCCTTCATAAACCACAATAAATAAATTAATAAAATAAAAAGTAAACCAATAACAACCCAATGTAAGCCCATCACTCATGCTTAAACACATGTCTATCATTAAACTGGAAATCTCACTGGAAAGCACTTAAAGTGCAGCTACTATAATTCATCCCCTCAAATGTGGAAGATTATGCAGATTGCTGGTTATGTCAACCAAAGTGAGGGAGAGAGAGGAGAAAAACACATCTGAAGTGTTAAATATTCAATGTAAATGTGCAGCTATATACAGATTTAATTTCTAACAAAACCAAAAATTGCTCTCAGATTATAGGATCTGATCAGGCTGTGACTGCAGAAAACTGTTAATTTAAAAAGTGATTATTCTTCATGTTTTTCATGTTTTGTGAATGTCAATACCTTGAAGTCCAAAGCAATGTCATTTAACGTGTGCTATTTATTCAAGGTAAATATTCATTGATGTGGCCACACTGATATGCGCTAGGACCTCATTAGAGCCAGACAATGAGGTGCGTCCCATGATTCCAATCAACCAATCCTGTGCCTGTGTATGTGTGTTGAAGGGAGGGATGTGGGCAGATGGCATATGAGCTAAGTGACAACCAAGCGGGGAAGGACAAAAAAGATTTATAAAGAGGCGGGTCACCGTCTTTCCTTCCCCCTCTAACCTGTGAGTCTCATTCACCAGGAGCCGGTTATATGCCACAGAGACCTGACTGTACATTTCCATATAGCGGTCAGGGCTAATCCTGGAGGCCAGGCTTTAACACTGCATTAAAAGACATCATAGCAGCCCTACATCTTTAAACGACCAATAAATACAGCTAGGCCTCACCTCTGAGTCTGTTCTTCTTATCACAACCTCAGATTTATGCAGAAACTGACTAACAAGACCAGTAAGTCATACATGGCACATGTGACCAAGAGACCAGGCCTCCATTGCAATGGAACTTTCTGAAAGTATTGCCTAGGGCAGAGCTCTTCAATTACTTACTTTCAGGGGCAAGATTATTCAGATGAAAACTTGAGGGGGGCCAAAGGCAGGAAAACACCATGGACAGGTGAGCAGTCCATCACAGGGCTAACACACACTCACACCACCAGGCAATTTAGAGTTTCCAAATCACATGACTTGAACTGTGGAGGTAACCAGAGTACTGGGACCTTCTTGATAACTGACAATAAGCAAACATGCCATGCTTTTAAATAACATGAAAAACAAAATTGAAAATCTTTAAAATTGTGTCTGTATTTATATTAGAATAGTCAATTATATAAGTTATACAATTATATTATAGTCAAATATATAAGTTTAAATTTCAAACATTGGAGATGAAGTTCAAAGCCATTTTTTAAATTGACTACTTGTCCAGGAAAGTTGTCAAATATTATGTAAATAAAGGTGTACCTTCTGTACTCGACTCACAGTGAAACACAACATCAGCAGTCATTAATATTTCTGGATTTTTATTTACTTTCAGGGTACATCTAATCAACTAGCAACCCGTCAAATTGCCTTATTTGCTTAATGATAGCAACCTAATCCATTAAGCACAAATAAAGTCAACAAGAAAATAACATTTTAATATTTTATATTAATATGTGTCATGATTCATTTCAATCTGATAACAGCATGTGTTGACAAACTTCCGTTTGTGTGTCAACAGCATCTATAGCTTGATCCGTGAGCTGACATTTCCACGGAACGATACTGTAAGCCAACTACAGGATGTTCTGACAGTGAAACAGCAAACTTTGTTACATTTTGGGAATGTAAGCCCAGATGGACCAAGCATCAATGAAAAGAATTTGCCAATGGCGTGGCAGAGCACAGCTGAAAGGTCAGCCAGGTGACACTTTATTGCAAAACGGCTCTGACGTAACGCCAACATCCTGCTGTGGTTTCACACCATCAGGCCAAATATAATGGCATGAATATGGGTGCAGAGAAAGAGCTGTGCTTTCATCTTCCACTGATCAAATAAAACCAAAGCAGCCTGGCACGGAAAACACGTGGAGCCAATTGATCTGATAGCTAACAGATGCGCCAGATAAGACATGCTAAAAAAAGATGCATTAAAACACAAAAACCTTTAAAGTAGCCACATATTACAGCTTTATAGGAGAGATGATGTAGTGTAGGATGCTATCACCCATGAGTGATGCAAGGACAATAACTGGAAGTTTATCTTTCAATAACTTCAGTGCTCTAATAATATTTTCTGCTTTTTTTTAAGCAGGCCACTGAATATGTGCCTCTTGGATAATTGCTGTTTTCTTTGGACGGTGCACATATGCTTTGGCATGGACAGCATGAAAAGCGTGAGAACACTGGGATGATGAAAGAACCTCCATATTGACATTTAAATGAAAAAGTGTCAAAGGATCCAAACACTTTGAAATTGAACAGGAGAATGAGGTGACCAGGGTTAAGAAACATGCCATATGTGTCCCTGAAAGCAGCTGTCCGGTCATGAGGGCAATACTCCTAAAACAACACTTATTCCTAAAGAATATTCCTCCAGTAACAACAAAAAACCTGAATGAATGAAACTCCAGCAAAATTTAAAACAGAAAACAGACGTTCAGTATATTGGATCTCATATAAGAAAACCTTGTAGCTTTGAACATCAACTTTACATGGGAAAAATAACATTGGTAGTTAAAACATGTTTTACCCTAAACCCTGACATTTAACAGTTGGGACATTTATTTAATATGATGTGCACTCCTTGTATGGCAAATTTAAATTATCATATAGGTATGAAATTTATATTTTTGTGCACATTACGAAAACATCGAGAAAACATTCATACAATAGCAGCAAAAATATCTTTGTTACTATACTGGTGTAAGTATGGGAAAGTCATTTGATTAGAAGTTCTGACTGTATTTCCTGTGTATTTCAATGTTGTTTAGGAATGAAATACTTTTTAACATAAGTGAATGTGTTAATGGTAACTACAAAAATGCATATAAATATTATTTTATGGAGCATTTTGAACATACAATAACAACATATGTTGTATATAATAACTAAACTTAGTTGGTCTGAGGGTTGGTATTTTTTCTCTATGATGACTCAGCCCTTCTGCTTGACACCCATTTTTCAAAGTTCAGTTCAAGACCTTTGGCCTGCCAAGAGGATTAATGAGATAGATAGAGATAGATTGAACCAAAAAGATTTTTGTCCCCTATCTCCCAGCATTCAGGAAGTAGAGCCGAGTATCACCGTCTTGCACATGCACACTGGTCATTGCTTCAGGCTTCATTTGCAATCAGATTAGAGGGAAGCTGCTGAACAGATAACTCACTTTCCAAAATCTACTCTCACTTTGCTTTGCTAAAGATAATTAATCCATTAAAATGTCATTCATTCGGTCAGCAAATGAATGTCCTGGAGGTGCTGCAGGACTCTATTTAGCACACGCAGTCCATGATCGACGGCTGCTGCTCTGTTCCGCTCCCATTTACAAGGGTGAGTGCTTTTCTGTAAATGACAACTTTCATCTATCTTCACAGTGCGGATGGATTTCTGCATATGCTGTGGAGGAGAACTGAAGGACAGTCAATGGGTAAAGATCCCATCATTGGTCTAAATTTAGCTTAAAGGTCATTTTAAAAGTGAAAGCTTGATAATTCTTAAATTCTTCTTAAACTCGTACATTTCTGATGCCATTATAAGGCAAACAGGCAAATTGTCAATTTATATTTGTCTACAAAACAAATTTTGTATAACAGGGCTATAATTTAGGGCTAGCAACTGCTTTTGTTGTTTTAGATAACTAAACTAATCTAACTAAAGTAACAAGACGAGAGTGAGAGAAAGAGAGAGGGAAAGACAGAGGGAAAGATAGCACGACTGGGCCTGTGACTCCCGCAATTGCAGTTAACACATCCGAAATCGGTGACTCTGTCATACTATTACAACAGCCACTGTAGTGGAGAGATACAAAACAGTCAAGTGTCCAGGAGCTGTTCTGCTCATATATCAGCACTTTAGAACTTACTTATCCAATCAGATTAGAACTAACTATCCGGTTAACAGCTTTAATATTTAAAATAGTTATCAGTATTTATTGATATTATCAATGTTAATATTTCCTATATTTTTATTCTTTTATATAATACAGAAATGATTACAATATTTAGGGGCATCCCTAATATATATGACACTAGTAATTTGTCCTTAATATTCCAATCTGTTTATATGAAGTGTGTGGCTGAGGTAACAGACACATGGCAAGTGAAAGGCAGATCTAATTTCAACAATAAATGACTGAAAATGTTCTCATAACAAGTTGTGAAAGCTGACAAGTCGAGGACGGCCAGAAGACGAGACCGCGCTGGATTAGAGAGGAGAGCTCTGACAGGTGGTATGTGAGACTGAAACCCAATTACTAGAGAAAGCTCTCACACATACACACTTGTGCACACCCATACACACACACACAGTGGAGGTTATGGAAAGTGTTCTCTGGTGATTAAGGCTCAGTATCTAGGCTCACTATCGCTTTGCCATAAAAGCTTCTCTTCACACCTGTAGAACAACCACAATCTCCTGATAAAGTCAAACCAAACAGCAAAAATAATTATCCGTATATGGAGGATAAAAAAACAATAGATGTCAAAAAGAGAGAGTAGACAATGGGTGTCTGCGTAGAAAGTTATTATTCAGTAAGACCACACTTACAGCCCTAATAAAACGTTTAAATGATATATACACACACTATTTTGAAAATAATATTTGCAACAAGACCCAATGTGTGTATAACAAGCTAAACACAAGCCCTTCAGAATCAGTCCTCCTCTAAGAACCCATTAGCTCCAATTTATAAGGGTCTTTTTTTAGTATTAAGACAGTAATACAATATTTTCCTACTGCGTTCATAAGCCTCATTGCCTTCCTCCATTTGCCAGGAATTTTAATGGATCTAAAGTCAGACAAACAGCCTCAACCTGAAAGTTCTTCATTCACAAACAGACTGAATAGATTTTCATTGTTGTCCCGTCTACTGTCCTTACAATGCTACATTAAGCCCCTAATGGACAAAAAGTCTCAGGAGATTCATTAATATGAAAATGGTCTGTGTTTGGGATGAAATTAGTGGCCACTCTGAATACAAATTGTGGCAGACTCCCCAGAGCATGGACTATAATTAACTGAACTGTGAATGTTCACACATCTCTCCCACCAGATTAAAGGCCAGAAAAAAAAGGATGACACATAAGGTGCTGGAGACACAGAGAGAACATTTCCTTCAATTTGTTGCATTCTTTACTCTAGTTTTTGTATTTCATTTGTTTAAGTTTGCAGTACTACTGCCACAGTGTCTTAGTGAAAGACAAGCAAACCATCACTATTTCCATCACACTATAGCAAGTTTCATACACCATCACTTGGGGTCTGAGATTTGAGACCAAGCCCTACAGTAATTTATATGAAACTTGCATGGATATTTCAAATTATGCAGTTTGGTGTGGAAAATTGTCCTAGTATTTATGATTTTTGCTATTTCATTTCATTTTCTTGAGCCACTGGCTGTGCTATACATGCATTTATAATGAATGTGAATATGAATACCTTGTGTTTGTTACACCCTGACCCAATAAAAATAACAAACTGGAGATTGAAAAAGGTTTGAGAGCCAGACAGAAGGAATATAAAACAAAAATAGACAGAAAAAAGTGATGGAGAAGGAATTGGATGCTATTGTAACCTAATCCTCCTCTCCTCCTGGGGTCAGATGTAGAGGCAACTGCATCCTGTTAACAGTGTCTCAGAAGAAAAAGGATCTGACACCCATTAAAGATAAAGACAGGCAGAGGTGTTTCATTTATGGGTTGTAATGAAAGGTAAGATGTGCTGACTCAGGAAGATGAAATGCAACTCCTAGGTATGCAACCCATACCTTTTGCCTCTCTATCACCATCTATGTTTGAAACTTAAAATTACAAGTGACTTGCGGAGTTATTTTCTTAACAGGGACAGCTAGTTTAAATTCTAAATAGTTGTAAGAACAAGTAACATACACTCCACCATCCTTTGCACATACACACTCAACATAGTAGCCCAGAAAATCGGACCAGACAGCTCAAGTTATAAATCATTATTATGAACTTTTCATTGGTTTAAGATAAGAAGTATTTTGAACATTGATCTGTTATGCATTTGCAAATGTTCAACCAAAACGTTATGGATTACTTGTCGCTTTGTTATATAATTTAAGTTAATGATGACCAAGCTACGAAATTAACACAAAAGCACATTTTATAGTGCTTTTGTCATTTGTGGATCTGCCTCTGATCAATGAATGAAAACAATCAGCATCAACATTCTGCTAAATACCTGTCTTTGTGTTCCACAGAAATGAAAATCATTAAGACAACATTTAGAACAACATTACAGTGATTAAGTATTAGAAGCATTTTTTTGGGTGAACTACCAAGAACTACTAAAAGTCCTCTTTGAGTTTTACAAAAACACACAATTATCAAAAATATCGTAACGATATTGTTTTCGTAACGATCGAAAACAACATAACGAAAAACATATGGTCATCAAACCAGTCTTTTGTTGGGCATTGGTTCTTCTGCCTGAAGTCATCAAGGATTCACATGTTACATTTTATTATGGAAAGCAGCACCCAGAGTGAGCAGCCTGAGCATATACACCCAGTACATAGTTTCATTAGCTGGCCGTCACAGAGAATGCGGCCCAACCTCCTTATCAAGCCACGAGAACCTCTGTGATCTAATCAGCCCCTGCCCACGGGTAGGCTGTTAGTGGAGGGTGCTTCACCTGAGAAGAGACCAGTAAAAAGCACACTATACCAAAGTGTACACTCAGATCACTGTTAAGCGCACTTGTTTTGCTCTGAAAAGGGCTTGCTGTAATGAGGTGATTTTCCTGTGACCTCATGAATTGAAGCCGTGATAAATTATAGAGATGCTGACCAACAATATATATGTGTGTATATGTGTATATATATATATATATATATATAT
>JAZGTK010019176.1:0-11506 GCA_036877625.1 Ambastaia sidthimunki | reverse complement strand
AAAAATGTTAAGTGATGCTGTTTGAGTCATCATTGTAACAGTACAGTAACTGTTTCCTGTCCTGTGTTGACAGGAGGAGTTGCTGTCATTTGCAGAGAGAGCCGAGCAGGGGAGAACGACCGTTGATCCGGGTTTTAGAAGCACATTCAGGGTGTGTAACTTACAGCCGTCCCTCAGCCTGCTGGAGGAACTGAAACACTGTCCTTCTCCTCTTTATCTCCCTCCCAAACCCATTCGCCATCATTCAGGTCAGACACCTCATACATAATTCACACAACTCAGAAGTGCATGCACGGGTGCATGTTTATCTGACAGCGGTTTGCTTTCTGTTTTTTGCAGCTCGTTCGTATCCGTTTCTTCCCGCTGGTCTGGCGTGGCTGTTTGCCACACGCTCTTTGTTTCTGTACCCGGAGCTTTTGCCCCACTGCTGTTTGGATCCAGCCCTGCAGCCTCCACGCAGCAAACATAATTATACCAAAGCAGAGGACAGGTACATATTACCCATCAGTCACCACCATTGTTCATTAGACAACATCAGACAACCCTCAAACGTTCTTAAGCCTGGTTTAAACTTGACACATCCACATGAGTATGTTGGTGCGAGTGGTGAAAATGACATCGTGCGCGTTGAGTGTACAAGACCCCGTTTTGCATGGCACTGCACAAGCTACAGCTGTAACCTGCATGATAATTATTAACAGTCATTATTAGATGCTCTGAGTAAGTAGGACTAGTTTGGAATAGAAGTCTGTGGAAGTCTGTAAAAGATGGCTTTTAAAAATTGTGGGTTATTTGGACGTTGGGCTTTTTGCTGAGTTGGACTCACTGTCGTGTTAAAGGCACCACTGTTTAATACAGCTGACGTCACATCGAGAACACTTAATGAAGCATACTGAGCCAAACTTACAGACCTGGTCTCTCTCTCTCTCTCTCTCTCTCTGCCTCTCTAGTCTGATAGTCTTGGGGTTAAAGCACTTTGCTCAAACTGAGTTTCCTTACCACCTGATGAGTCAGTATCTGATCCGGACCAAGACTCACGAGCAGCTGCGTGTGCGAGTCAAGGACATGGCATCCAACCGAAGTGGTTACAACATATTCAAGGTGATCTCTTTGTTCAACTACTACATGGTGCTTATCTGCTTATCATGTCACTAGCTTCTGGTACTTCTCATGTTACTAGCTTCGTAGTGACATGTCTTCAATATCATATCCAAGCAGTACATTTATACTTTTGTTATGCATTCATATGTAATAATTTGTATTTCCTAGTTTTACTTCCAGAACCATATGATTCCTCTTCTGCCGGTCAAATGCAGCTCTGTATTGCCTGGAGAAGAGCGCCCTCCTGTGGAGAGAGAATATAATCTCATGCCCAACTGGTTACGGGTATTACATTCTCAACACACACACACAAAACTGAAACCAAAATCTTTATACATTTTATTCTAATGTCAAATACAATTATGATGAATTGAAATTTGTCTTTACAGAAAAGCTTACCGAGCATCTACAGGGCAGTTTGTCAAACTAGTGGAGAAGTCACGTCAACCATCAAAACTAACATTGTCTTCCCAAGAGGAACACAGTACCCACAATTCCTCCCTAAAGGTGTCCATCTGCATCTGCACCCCGCATGGAATACAAGTCGCCCCTCACTGCCCAAGTCTCGTCCTCTGCATGGGTTTTCCAGTCCAACTCTCATGCCATTGGCTAAAGCCCCTTCCTGTCCCACAGGTACAGGTAGTTTATTACCCAATGTCTCCACACAACTGCCCACTCATGGTGTAGTTTTATTGGCCCAAGCATCTAGCAATCCAGTAAATGGGATCCTCCCATTGGTTAATTCTCCTCTAACACCCACCCATGGGACAGTGCCACTGAGCACCTCTTGTCCTATTAACTTTCAGTATGTTACCCCAGAATTGGGGTCAGGTGTTCCAGTGCATCCTCTTGCCACCTTGCCCTCCACTGTCGTTCAGATACCTCCTCCTGCAACTGTTGACAGTTCCCTGCTTAATACGCGTATAACCGGGTCACATGGTGTGCAGCGAGTGCAAAAAATGTCAGATACTCGCAAGAAACGGACCATCCCTAGAAAACTTGCACCTTTGAAACCAGCACCCCAGCCCTCCACAATTATAGGCAATGTATGCAACACTGTTGTTGTTATAGAACAGTCAATGTCCTTGAATGTCACTCAGAATGTTGCCCCAGATACCACTCCAATGACCAATGAAAATGCCTTGGCTGCACAGAGATTGGCCACACAAGCTTCAGATTGTAACATTTTGCAAACCATTCCTGTTCAGAATACTGTTGAAAATGGTCATACAATAATGAGTCACAATTCTGGATCACTAATGACACTTCAAAGCAGCGTTCCATCAGCCAGCTCCCAGATCTTCTCACCTCTGACAGCATCACCAGCAGATAGTTCACAGTATGTGCTGGTTCAGGCTGTTTCACATACAGGAATGCCACAGGTGTTGCTTCTTCCCAAAAACTCGTTCGTTGTAAACCACCCTACCCCACTTTCTGCTGAATGTGCACCAGCGAGTGTATCAATGGAGTCGCAACAGCAGATTCCTACGGGTTCTATTGTGCTCAATGACACAGAGAGAGCCGAGGTGTCTTCAAATATGGTAACACCAGTACCATCTTTACCAATCAGAGTAGAGGTTGCTGGAGAAGGGAAGGAAGGGGTTGAGGGTGTAGAAGTAGAAATGGCTGGTGAGCGATGGGAAGAGAAAATGGCAGGTGCTTTGTTTGGCAGTCCTTCCCTGATGCTCTCAGGGTCTTCCTGTAGCCCAGACTCCAGTTTGACCAGCACAGATGCCAGTATGGACACTGATGCTGAAGCTACAGTGAGGGTTGAGGTGGACACTGGAGATAATGAAGATGAGCATCTGTCTGATAGTGGAAAACAGAAGCAGGATGGTGGAATATCCGACTCCGGCAGAAAGGAAATGCCAGGAGTGCGCACACACAGCACAGGGGATGGAAAAGATCAACAGTCCAATGGGGAAGAGAAGCTGAACAATGGGAGTGAGGGGAATAGGGAGGAAAGACAGGGAGAGCAGAGGGGGAGTGGGGGAAATGGAGATAAAGACAGAGAAAAGAATGGGGAAGGAGAAAGCAGTGGAAAGAGGGATGGAGGTGGAGATAAAGGACGGGAAGAGAAGGATGGAGATGGAGAAAAAGATGGAGATGGGGAGCGTGACGAGGAGGAAGAAGATTTTGATGACCTCACACAGGATGAAGATGAGGAGGAAGTGATGTCATCAGCATCAGAAGAATCTGTTCTTTCTGTTCCAGAACTTCAGGTTTGTATGACAAGTTTGTCTATTCAAAATCCATGAAGTAATCAGAGTGTTTGCTACCAGATTTTTACATCTTAAGATGTAACAATTCTTATACTTCCAGTTGTGGTATTTCATAGTTTTTGTCTCTTTTGTAGGAGACAATGGAGAAGCTGACCTGGTTGGCATCAGAGAGGAGACTGTGCCGAGAGGGTGACTCAGAGGAGGACAATTCCCCAACATCTCCAACATCCCCCACCTCTCCAAACTCCCAGAACTCCCCTGCATCCCAGAACTCACAGGAGGAGAACTCGGAGGATGAGGAAGATGGGGGGATGAAGGGTGATGAGATGGAAGCAGGAGAGGGGGAAGGTGAAAAGCTTCCTGAGGGTGATGCACCACTAGGCGAGGACCCCAAACAAACAAGCGGGAGAGGAGGAGGGCGTGGTAGAGGTCAGCATCAGCAAAATATTTCTCCCTTATGCCATCTTTTAAGTAATTTAAAAATGTGAAATTTAATTGAACGGCAATGGAAAATGTTCTCTAATGATATACGTCTAATTATATATCTGTTTTCTTTCTGTAGGGCGTGGCCGCCCTCCCCCTCGTAGTCTGAAGCGCGGTCGGCGTCAGGAACGAGGCAGTAAAGATGCCTCAAAACTTCTGCTGCTGTATGATGACCACATCCTGGACAACGATCCAATGAGAGAGAGCAAAGACATGGCCTTTGCCCAGGCTTATCTCAACAGGGTCAGACTGCTAGCTTACCTCAGCTCTTTGCATCTCAGACAGCTGTACCATACTTTAGTGATCTTGAACTGCTGACAGACAATTCTTTCTCCCTTGTAGGTGCGTGAGGCCCTGCAAGATGCTCCTGGTAAGGTGGAGGAGTTTTTAGGCCTGCTGTATGAGTTTGACCAGGCAGGAGACAGCCAAAGCATTGGAGAGCTTTTCTCCCAGCTGAAACCTTTGCTTAGAGACTGGCCTGACCTCCTCAAGGACTTTGCTGCCTTTCTTCTGCCTGAACAAGCACTGGAGTGTGGACTGGTACTTAGTTTTTAAATTTTATTAATGAAATGAAGTAACATTTGTCTTTTAAACAAGACAAAAAGAAACTGGTTGAACAAAACAAAGTTCTGGATACATTATCTTCTCCATCTTTCTGTTTAACCCCAGTTTAAAGAGCAGCAGGCCTTTGAGAGAAGTCGGCGGTTCTTGCGTCAGTTGGAGATCAGTTTTGGGGAGAATCCATCTCATTACCAGAAGATCGTGAAAGCACTGCAGAGTGGAACTGCTCTTAGTCCTGCTGGCATTGAGGAGGTATGAATAGATCAATGTATGCAAAGAAAATGAATTTTTGCACTTTCCTTTTACAAGGCACCTGTTACAAGGTACAACTAAACAACTCTAACTTTATTTCTGCCCTTTCAACTCAGCTCAAAACTCAGATGGCCACACTTCTTAAGGGCCACACCCACCTACAAGGAGAATTCTGGATGTTTTTTGATGAGATGCGTCCACCCCCAGCACGTCCGGGCCAGTTTGAGGAGGCAGTATGGCCAGAGGATGTGGGAACCGGAGCAGATGGAGAAGGAGGCGTGAGTGTGGGCTCTGGAGGAGCAGTATGGGATGGATTTGAGGAGGTCACACTCCCTGATCTGGAGGAGGATGAGGAGTCGCACAAGATTCGACAAATCAGCAACAGGAGCAAGAGAAGGAAAGAAATGTGCACACATGGCAACTACAAGGTAATAATGTTCATTCAGGATTGCTCTTATGTGTAGCATTTCATCTGAGTATGTTCTGATCTATTGACTATATAACAAAAAAATAATAAAACTTATGTCATTAGCAGGACTGTGATTGGCCAGAGAAAGATTGCTTGTGTCCCTGTCATGATTCCGTTCATGAAACCAAACATCGCAGACATAAGAGGAAAAGATGCTTGCGTTGCCATAGCAACAAGGTTCCGTTCTGTGATAATTCTTGTTTGGCGTAACATTTCTTTTTTATATTGTAGAAGATGTTTGGAGACTAACCTGGTTAATAATTAACTTTTTCTCCACAGGTCACCAGTGGTTCAAAAGTGTTGAAGAGTCGTGATACAGCATTTCCGTCTGCTGACACGCAGTCTGAGAGAGGAGGGGACGAGAAGGAAGATGAAAGAGGACCACATGAGGATGAAGAAGCAGAGAAGGAAGTTAAAGATGAGTCTGGTAGTGGAGCAACCAGTCCACGTCATGGTAAAGCTATTACTAACACATTCATTTTTTTAATTTCTCTAGTTTTCTCCAAACTGTTTTCCAAATAAATTCCTGCCATGCAGATGGAGATGAGACCGTGTGGGAAGGAGGTGAGAGAATCCCCTCTCCTATCCCAGAGGAGCAGAAGAAACAGAATGAGGAAGATGATGAGAAACAAGAAGAGCAGCATGATACCACTCCACAGAGGCACAGTAGTGATGAAGATGTTTCAGCTGAAACAGGAGATAGAGATTCCATTCAGCAGAACATGCTCAGTCCTGCCTCAGACACACCCGTTTGTGCCAAAAACATCTCCCTCACTGCCAGTGGAGAGAGAGTCATCCTCTGGACCAGGTGAGCACAGATGGAGATCATTAGCCTCAACTGCAAAAATCAAACATTACTTGGTCATCTAAACTCTGGCATGTTATGTGTGAAATCTGTATAGTTTATTTGACTTTGTGGTTCCTTCTCTGAAAAACTATCATCTGATAGTGCTCATCATCATCTGTGCTCATCCACAACCTGGCCCTCATATACTGTCTGGTTTGTAGGGAGGCAGACCGAGTGATCCTTACTGCCTGTCAACAGCAAGGAGCCAATCAGAGCACTTTTCAGGCTGTGTCGGAGCAGCTTGGCAACAAAACAGCCAATGAGGTACCTGAATTATGATGATACCGTCTAGTGTGTCTGTTTTTACTGCACTGAGCTCTAATCCATAAAAAGCAATATCAGTGTTTCTGAATTTTTTTTATTTTATTCTACATCTCAACAGGTGTCGAGGAGATTTCGGGACCTGATGCGCCTGTTCCATACATCAGCTTGTCAGGCGAGCTCAGAGGACGAAGCCACTGAGCAGCAGTCAGCCACTGATGAAGAGCAGGACTGAGCCTGGCCGTTATAGAACTGATCCAGGATCAGTATTTTCCACATCCACATGAATTGTTGTCATTGTGTATTGGGGGTGGTAATCTTCTGGCTGAAAGGCTACAAATGCATATAAACCTCAGATTTTGCACTGGCACCTGCCTAGAAGTATTTTACACATAGAGATTGAGATTCTAAGGTCTCTCTGTAACTTATGAAAAACAAATTAATGAAGTATAAATGCTAAGCACAAAATAAAAAAAGAGTAAACTAACAATGCAGCAAAACATTTTTCATGGTAAAACACCAGCCAGCAGATTCTCACCAACAATCTGACAGATAATTTTATATTCTGTGAATATATGAACAGAGGGGGACATATAGTGGGGTACAGTAATTTTTTTTATCAGGGTGGTTTTGTTTTTATTTAGCTTCAGAAGTTCTGTAAACAATGCACAGTTGTGGGAAATCTGGAGGACAAAGAATAAAATGATTATTTATACAGAGTTGTGTTAGTCTGAATTATTTTGAAAGTGTTGTTAAAAGAAAGCAAAGCTAATGGAAATGTCATAATAGTGTCTTTCGTTAAGAAATGTGTGGTGCAAAATTTAAGCCAGGGATGGGGAACCTTGTTCCTGGAGCACCGGTATCCTGCAAAGTTTAGCTCCAACCTTGACAAAACTCTGCAGGACACCAGTTCTTCAGGAACAAGTTTCCCCTACATTGATTTATGCTATGCATGTTTACAATCGGAAATTGTGTTCTCGTTATATTTTGCATATCCTGATTTATAATATCTACATCTGTGTAAACATGTTGAGAAATGTGTCACCAGGCTTGTGGATGAAGGTTGTATTGTGTCATTGTGGCTCAGAATAGTGTTATTTTGAAGGCAACAATACGTAACCTTTTGGCTAAAAATAATCAATAATCAGAACAAGTACATGACAGGTCAGCGTTCAACACAATCTCATTACCCCGATTTACAACAGAAAGTTTGTAATAAACAGAAAGAAGATCTGGCTACTAAACTGCTATATTTGTAGCTTAGCTTGTTCTTAAAGCAGTTGTTAGAATTTACACTTGTCAACCACATAAATACCAAATACCCTGCAATCTTATATTTCAAACGAAGATGGCAGTAGAGGCAAAAGTTACGTATTGCTAGATACTGCATAGATACTAAAACATACTCGGGCGTGTTGTTTTCTTACGTGCGTTTGTGAATAGGGGAGCCAGACATGGTCTCACCACGAGCGCCAACCTGGCCCGTCTGGAGCAGCAGGTGTTTATGAAAAAAGACAAGAACCAACCTCCAAAAACATCTGCAAATTCTGACGACAGTCCAGATGTTACAGACAAAACCAAACTTAAATCAAAAAGGAGGAACTTTCAGAGAACAATTTGTTGTGTGATGGTAATGATGAGGACAACAAACCCAAAACGCATAAAGACTAATGGTTCATCTGCTTCTGTAAATGTTGAAACTTATTTTCACAAATTACAAAATGAATTGATGGGTCGACGTTTTTATTGGTCTGTTTTGTAATGTGTTCAAGGCATATTAACACATACCAAAAATTAAATACATGTTAAGAAAATTATTACCTGCCACTAAAGTATTTGTTCCATCGCTTTAAAATCCTTTTTTTTCTGTCATTAAATCACATGCTCTTATTTAAGGCTCTACCTGAAATGTCTCCCCCTCATGTCCTTACCAGCTTAACAGTTTATTCTTTTATTAACAATGCAAACAGATATTGTTTGTCCATAATAATGTATACTGAGATCTTTTCCCATTAAAATACAGCTGTAAAGCTTAACAGTAATTGTAAAAATTGCAAACAGATCAAGCATAAAATAGGAGGAAAAAATATACAAATTTTACAATAATAATTCTGGAGTTATCGTTGCCTGGCTTTATTCATGTTAAAAGGCTTTTGTGGTTTGTTTATTCTCTGAGGAATTCCGGCCATGTTAAAGCAGCCATTTCACAAATGCATCTGTTAGACCTAGAACATTGCGTTGCATGCCAGCTTTTCAGTGGATCCCTGCTGGTCATTGACAGAACGCAGTACTCCTGTGTTTCCCAATGGTTGGGAATGATTGATTTGCCAATCCAGAATCTGCAAGCAAACATAAAGCTTTTGCTGAAGTCTCATTTGCAAGTGTTTTTTTACAAAAAGTATGCCACTCATAATTTAAGGTCATTAAGGAAGTTGTTATTTGTAAATGGTGGCTTATAATAATGCTTCAGAAAATTAAAAATACATGACTCAGTAATTGTAATAAAGAAAGTTAAGGAAATATTTGGTTTATAATCTCTGCAGTATTTTGTTGCTGCTCTTTTGACCTTACCCTCGCTCAAGCTTAGCTCCACTGGTCCAGACCCAAGTCCCTGCTTGTCCTGATTTTTGTCGTGAGAGGCCAATCCAGTACCCGTGATTGTTATAATAGAATGCAGTGTGCTGATTGACAAATTTCTATATAACAATATATAACAAAATGTTAAAATCTTTGAAATTAGGATTTTCAGACAATTTTTGCTTATTGACAAGATTTCACTTTCCCATATTCTCAAACATTTGTAATACAGTTTATAGAATAAAGTGATTCTTAGTTTATCGGTAGAAACTAACAAATGGACTCCTAATTTCTCTGTCTGCATTTCATGAATAGACAGACCTGTTCCTCCACATTGTCTATTATGGCCAGATGAGCTCCATGGGTCTTGCATAATTCCTTACTCTCAGTCCAGGTTAACAACATATTTGCTAAATAGTAACAGCTGGAACCGTTCTGAATCCAGCTCCGAGGACAGGATTTACACCGGACCCCTGCAGGGAAAAATAATTTAACTGAACATTCTTGAAACAGCTCACACTTGTTATGAAATATGAACAAATTCAGAAAATCTTACCTTTTTCAGTTGAATTACAGTATTGTTTTGCAAAAATATGTCTCAGTATGTAGTCTAGGGTGCCATTCAGTTCTTCACCTTGTATTGTAAGTTTTTCTGCTTCTCCTTCCAGTACATCCTTCTGTTTCAGTAACTGTTGGTTGAGCGTTTTCTCTTCATTGTACAGGGCCTGTATAAAGTTTCATGTATGTTAGGAAATGCTCTGAACTTGTTTGTTCTCTTCTGTTTGTTTGAAGACAGAGATTTCTGAGTGTTGTTTGAGTTGAGCACTCACCACAATTTTGCTGTAATTAGCCACATGACTGTGGTCTACAAAACAATGAAACAAAATTAATGTTCATGCTAAATTGACAATTGATACTTTTCTGCCTGTTATGCAGTAATTCCATCATATTATTATGAGCCGAAATCAAAGCAGTACTCAGTCTTTGCCCAATCATAAAATACGCCATTGGCCAAAAAAAGTTCTATGTCTCAGTATGTAGTCCAGGGTGCCATTCAGTTCTTCACCTTGTATTGTAAGTTTTTCTGCTTCTCTTTCCAGTACATCCTTCTGTTTCAGTAACTGTTGGTTGAGCATTTTCTCTTCATTGTACAGGGCCTGTATAAAGTGGTTTCATGTATGTTAGGAAATGCTCCAAACTAGTTTGTTCTCCTCTGTTTGTTTGTAGAAGACAGAGATTTCTGAGCACTCACCACAATTTTGTTGTAATTAGCCGCATGACTTTGGTCTACAAAACAAAGAAACAAAATTAAAGAAATGTTCATGCTAAATCTAAATTTCCATTGTATTATTTTAGCAATAAGTTATAATGAGCTGAGATCTAACCAGTGCTCAGTCTTTGCCCAATCAGAAAATACGCCATTGGCCAGTTTTGACCTTGAATGAAATGATGCAGCTCTTTTTTGACAGCCTACAAAGGGCTTCCTAGCAATTTTCCAATATTGTTACACAGTTACATCTGACTGTTTATGACCCCCTTAGAAACTTTTGTAGCTATTGGTTTATTTCCAGGCCACAATTATAAGGATATGACCTAATCCTTTATACACCCAGCAGTGTAAAGACATTAGTTACATTAGTTATTCTTACAGTAAATGCTGACTGCTATTAAAGCTGAGAGCAGAAGAAAACAGAGCAGCCCCCAAAAAACTGTAGCTCGTCTAAATGGCGGAGAGATCGGGGCAGTCACACCCTTTCCTGAGAAAGAAAAAGATTATAATGCCAGCAGTACAAATATGACAGAAAAACCAAATAAATATTCACATCTGACAAATTAAGACCAGCTAGATAGGCAGATGTCTGCAGGAACAATGTTGTAATGTTCTGTTAAGATAAGTGTAATAAATTCTGTATTTTCTGATAAAACTGTGGTGGCAAAACAGATTCCTTTACGGAAAGCTGTTCAGCCGCATAAGAATGCAGGAAAATTGCGAAGCTTTCATTATTATATAATTCTTAGCTTTCAATTTTTTCGTTTTCTTAGTTTTCAATTTGAAATATAGATATTATTTTGTCACTCATCACTTACCTGAGGACTCTGGAGGATCCTCAGAAGTTAATTTGTTTCTCTTTACTTCTGCGTAAACTACAGACTCCTCTGTTGTCCATCAATACAAATCAAACACATAACAGACAAACGTTTATTTAAACACATCATGTGTAATGAGAATAACTGCAACTATTAGGAAACTATAGGAACTATAGGAAAACTGAGGAACGTAAATGGTTAAAGGGTTGTGTGAAAGGAAGTCAAGTGAAAGGAGGTTTTTAACCATCAACCAAATGAAAAAAAAAAACATCAGAACTTACCTTGAGTTTTGTCATCAAGTGTTTTAAAGATGACTGTTGAATAACACACTTCATCTTCCATGTTAACTGCTCAACTTCACAGAATGCTGCTGAATTAACTCTCACTGTCCTCCAGCAGAAAGTTATTATAAGTCTTTGACACTGTGCAGTGAAGTGTGGTAAGATATTTAAAAAGAAACAAAGTGGAAAAAGTAAAAGCGGAACATGTTGGTTTAAATATTGTAAAGCACAGTTTCACTTTCTGTTGTTTTATGTTTCATAAGGAAGGAAGTGTATAATTTTAATCTTTATTTAAAATTATTTATAAGCATAATTTTACATTGGTAAAAAATTCTCTTATTCTAAATGCAGAGTTTGAAAACAG